>PVKS010038226.1:0-18057 GCA_004027875.1 Aplodontia rufa
GCTTGCCTGGCATGCACAAGGATGCTGGTTCAAACCCTAGCATCACATACACAACTAAGTGTCAGAGCAATGAAAGCCATGTGAAAAAGTAAATAAAAATTGATTCTCTCTGTCTCTTTCTCTGTCTCTGTCTCTCTCTCTCTCTCTCACTGTCCCTCTCTCTTTAAAAAAAAAAAAGAAGAAAGAAGCCTTGATTATAACACAGTCATTTAAAAAAATTTTGTAGGTTGTAACTAGGTCACCTGGTCATTATGTAGTTTGAAGCAAAGTTGGATCCTTTACTTGGATGTTATGAAGAAAGAAGGAAAAAAGAAATGTTAGCTAAGCAGCCAAGAGTACCCGTCACTAATGTCGTTTGCTAGAATTTAATGGGTTGTAAACCAGATGAGAAATTATTGAAGAGTTAGTAGGTGGAGACCAAAATAATAACTTTATAAAACTAGCAAAGCTGATAACCAGAGGCATCTCAACTGCTTTTATCTGCAGTATCCTAATATTGTACTCTAGAATTAAAAAAATTACTCATCCAGTTATAAAAGTGCTAGACCAGTCATGCCTGCCCCTGTTAAGTCACTGGCATGAGGAACAAGGCAATTTTTGCTTGCTTGCCAGCAGCTCTTTCTCAGGAGAAAGGCTGTAGTGGGTGAGGGGATAAGGACAGGCCAGGAGTAATCTTAGGTCATCAGAAACAGGGAAGTATTGGGGCTGGAGGGGTGGCTCTGCAGTTATGGTGCTTGCCCGGCATGCGCGAGTACACAAGGTTCAAACCCCAGCACCCTTGTACACAACTAAGTGTTAGAGCAACAAAAGCCATGTGAAAAACTCAATAAAAATTGATTCTCCCTGTCTCTCTTTTACTTTCATTGTCCTCCTCTCTTTAAACAAAATAAATAAAAAAGAAGAAGAAATGGAAGTATTACCTCTCCTTTTCTCATGCAGTACCTTATCATGAGAGTTTAGCAAGATACCTGGCATATGGTAGGCATTCACTATATGGTGATTAATATTACAGTAGTGATTGGAGCAATTTGAGTAGCTGCCATTGTCTTATAATCCATGCAGTCTTTCCATATGTGTTGCTGTTTGAGAAGCATCATGATTTTTCCATGTAATATATTTTTTGGTTCATCATGAGATAAGATTAATAAATAGTTTTTAAAGATTTTACTGTGTCTTATAGAGAAGTAGCTTTAAACTTTTTGTGAGGTCCCAGTTTCCTTTGTAAATCTAATGAAATTGATTAGCATAAATTATACATGATTTCTAGGGATTCATGAACCTTTGGGGAAAAACCCATGGTTTAGGTAAAATTTAAATACTCCTAATACTTTCATGTCATTGTAAACTGGATCAATAGCCACTGACTAAGCCCACAAGTACAGTTGCTTTGCTAAGGGCAATAGGAGTGGCTAAGCACCTGTGAGGTGCATTCTGACTCTGCCTGTCTGCTGGCTTGCTTTCTTTAAGGCAGGTATTAAACTGAATGTTGTTGTTGTTTTTTTAAATCAGTAAAACGTAGATAATAATAGTTCTTGTGTCACAAAGTTGAGGAATAAAGGAGGCAATATATGTATATTTCTTTGTATATATTACCTTATGGGCCAGACACCAAGTATTTACTTGCTATTTGCTGCTCTTAGTGTTACAACTCTTCTTTGCCTTTCTAACCTCTCCCCAATTATCTTGTAAATTTCAGTAACTCATTTAAATTCTATAATTTAGAAATAAAATTATTCTGAGTAAAAAGCGTGATCCTTTAATTCTGCTCTTGTGTTTTATTGCTAAGGGCAAAGTAGTCTTTGATCTTTGATTCTCCCTGGTAGAGGAGACCTTTTACTTCCTGCTTATGGCTTATGGAGGAGAAAGTCTTCAGTATGACCTTCAAAATTTTCACTTAGTCTTTGCTTCTTCTTTTGTCTTTCTGCTGGCCCAGCAGAAGAAAGATGTCAGTTTGATGCCTCTGGCCTCTTTTGAGAACCTAGTAATGGACTTGTCTTATTAGCAGTTCCAGGGTATGTAGGGTTTTACATCTTGAACTGAACAAACATCATTAACTTTTCTCTTCCCTTCTGATTAATAGTGTAGGGTACACAAGTTTGGTCCCCTCCAGAAGAGCTGCAGACCCTCTGCTGTGTTTATAGGCTGACTTTTGACACAGACTGTTTTTGTTCAAGGAGCTCATTGTTATTAAGTTAGTGCCTGTTTACAGAAGAACTTAACTTTTCAAGCACATTTCAGTAGACATCTTAATAGTTTTGGGGACCAGTTTTAAAAACTACCTAATTTTCTTCCCCTCATGGCCAAGTGAAAAATTATCCAAACAGTATAGAAATTGTGATGAAGAAAATGAAGATCTCCCATAGTTTGATAAAGGATCTTCCATTCTTCATCAAAGCAGCCACTTCTACTATTTTTGAATACTTATATTTTGTGTATCTTTATGTATGTAAACATAGGTGTATATATTTCAAATTTTTTCTTTCTCCAAAATGCAATCCTTCTGTGTATACTATTTGTAAACTGCTTCCCCCCCCCCCCCCCGCTGTTAACTATGCTACTGCGTGCTTAAATACAGATGCTCCTTGACTGACTATGGAATTATGTCCCATCAAGCCTCTAGCAAGTTGAAAATGCATTGAATACACATAACCTACTGAATGTCAAAACTTATTAGCAACTTAGTGCATTATAGAGTGTGATTATTTGAAGATCTTGGGACTGGCTGATGAGCATTGGAAGACAGTATCATACTACATATTGCTAATTGGGGAAAACACCCAAGTTTAAAACTTGAAGTGCAATTTCTATGCAGTCTTATTGCTTTCACAACCATTGTAAAGTCACAGAATCACAAGTGGAACCATCTGTAGATATATAGTATTCCCTTGAATTGGCTGTATTATAATTAAACCAATTCCTTATTATGATGGATATTTATGTTCATGATATTGTAGTAATTTTTATTTATTTGTGAGAAAGAAAAAAATCAATTTTTATTTAGTTTTTCATGTGATGGTTCGCTGCTCTGACACTTCCTTGTGTACGTGGTGCTGGGATTTGAACTGTGTTCTCGCACATGCCAAGCAAGCACTGTAACCACCGAGCCACCTCTCCATCCCCATTTTATAATAGTTTAATCACATACTAATATTTTCCTGTTTTTGAGTAATCGTATTATTGTTTTTAATGCATTCTTCGAGGTTCAATTAATGGGTCAAAGGTTATGTACCAACTAATTGGCTGTCAAACCACCTTTTTCCAATCTTATTTCATTTTTATTAGTCATTTAAATTTTTTTCAATGTGATAATAAAACTAATATCTGTGTGGTTTAATTTCTCTTTCTTTGACTGTTAGAAATTGAACATCTCATATTTTTTAGCCTGTTGCATTTCTCCAAGGTTATTTTGTATTATATATTTTTAAATCTATTTTTTATTTCCCTAGAGTGTGTGTTTTAAAAACAAGAGCAGAATTTTAATTCTTGATTAAATAATATCAAAATTTAAATAATAAATAATTAGATAATAACTAATTAAATAATAAATAAATAATATTAAATAAATCTTGATTAAATAATTTTCTCTTTTAAAGATGTTTTTTCTTTGATGGACTCAGCTTCTCACTTAGCTAGTTACTTTCAAGTAACTAACTAATTAACTAAGTAACTTTCAAGTAATTAACTAATAAAGAAGACTAAGCTTGTTAGAATACTTTCCTTATTTGACATACAAATGAAGAGAATGCAGATCCGTAATACCTATTGTTTGCACTCTAAGTTACCTGATTTGATTTAACTGTTTCTTCTTTGTTCACTTTAGCTTTTCACCATATTTAGTCTACATAAGAAATGTCTTTATAAATAAAATATTATATCTTGCCTATGTTTTTACAATTTTCATTATAGTTGAAATTAAAGGCAATGGAAATTAATGATTCACATACTCATTAGCAAACTATGATTCAGAAGAGAATTGTGCTTTGGAAGTGATCTTTCTGTATGATAAAGTGTGTGTTATTTTTACTTTTTTGCTCTTAGAAGAAAAACAACAGTGAAGACATTATGTATTTATGCAGACTACAAATCTGATGAAAGCTACACTCCAAGCAAAATCTCAGTCAGAGTAGGAAATAATTTTCACAATCTTCAAGAAATTCGGGTATGTCTTCCAAATTTTTAAAATTATGTCATATTTTAATTCTTACTCGCTGGAAAGATAGTCATTGTTGACATCTGATTAGACAGATTTAAATGTTAACATATAAAAAAGGAAAATTGTTAATACTGAAAAGAACCTATTTATAGTATTTTTATTTTCTTTTGAATTTTATCATCCTTTTTATTATGGAAATTTCATAAGAAGAGCTGAAAGACTTATACACCTCCTAGATTCTTCAGTTGTTAATGTTTTGCTGTGTTCACTTTATTAAAATCTCTTCATCTAATTTTTATGCACTTCAAAATAATTTGCAGGTATAGTTCACCTCAAGTGCTTCAGCATGATACATTTGTATCTTATCAAGATTTTTCTTAATATTCATTTTTAAGGTAAAACTTAGGTGCATTCTTGCTGCAGATTATTTGGTCAGTCTTAACAGATGCATACATCTGCGTAAACCCAACTCCTTTAAGATGCAGAACATTTCTATCATGCTAGAAAATTTCCTCATGTTTTTTTCCAATTGGTCTCCATTTCTATTCTACACTCAGAGGTAAATCTTGTTATGATATCATTTGTTTGTTGGTTTGTTTTCATTATCAGTTTTTCCTGTTCTAGAATGTCATATAAATGGAATTATACAGGATATAGCTGTTTTGTTTTGTTTTTTTGTGGTAGTAGGGGTTGAACCCAGGGGTGCTCTACCACCCTGACATCCTCAGCCTTCTTTTTATTTTTAGACAGCCTTGCTGAGTTAAGTTGCCCAGGCTGGCCTTGGACTTGTGATCCTCTTGCTTCAGCCTCCTAAGTAGGTGTGTGCCACTCGATGATATGGCTTCTTTCACTCAGTGTAACTTTTAAAAAATATTTACCCATATTTGCCTGTATCAGTACTTCATTCTTTTTTATTCCTGAGTTATATTCCCTTGTTTGAATATACCACCGTTTAGCATATGTATATTTTTTTGAAGATATCAGGAGGTGCTTTTATAACCTGAATTTTACTAGTTCCCCAATATTGACATTTCAGAGATCTTTTCAGTGACTTTGACCTGTGTATTTGTGAAGCTCTGGCTATTAGCATTTTTTTTTGTCAGAAAATCATTGTGCTCAAATAATTATTAAAATCTTTTGGTTCTGAGAGATCTGGTAAGCACTTAAAAAACATCCAGTTAATTGTAGCCTAGAGTTAGTGCTTAAATTAAGACCGTGTCTCAGCATTTGTTTCTTTTCCGAGTTAGTGATAAATTAATAAAAGCTGCATGTACTTTTGTTATTGTTCTCTTAGGAATTTGCTTATGTACTTGTAGAATAGAATAGGTAATGATATTGTCCACTTGTATTTTTATTATTGCTTAGTCTTTAAGTCTATCACTTTAGAAAATTAAGTTTTAAAAATTGACAGAAATTACATATATTATGTACAACATGATTTAAAATATGTCTGTGTTATGGAATGACTAAATCAGTCAGGCTAATAATGTACATTCTTTGTCTTACATATCACTTTCTGTGATAATAGCAGTCAAAATCTGCTTTTTTAGCAATCTTCAAGAAAACTGTATGTTGTTAATACTGGTATCTCATTGCACAATAAATCTCTTAAACTCACTCCTCCTATCTTACTGAAATTTTGTGTTCTTTGTCCAAAATCTCCCCTATCTACCTTCAGTCCTCCCAGTTCCTGGGTATCATGATTCTGCTTTTATTTCTATGAGTTGAATGTTTTTAGATGTTTAGATTTAAGTCAAATCATTCTATATTTGTCTTATTTCATATAATATCCTTGAGATTCATCGATGTTGTAAAAAATGATAATATTTTCTTATATTTTAGGCCGATAGTATTTGATTGTATTTTTTTTCACTTAGGAATATTTTTTTATTTTTTTAAAAATTTTTTTGGTGCGTTAGTTGTACATAATGATGAGATTTGTTGTCAGATATTCATACATGCCCACAATGTAACATTATAATTTGGCCAGTATCTGCCACCCCAGCACTCCCTCCTTTCCCCTCCTTCCATCCCCTGTTCCACTGTATGTTAATACACATTTTATATGTATATTCTTTAATCTATGGATACTTAGGTTGTTCTATATCTTGACTATTGTGAATAGAGCTGCAGTGAACAAGTACATACTAATTCAACATACTAATTTCATTTTCTTTAAATAGGTACCCATTGGGATTGTTGGATCATATAGTAGTTGTTATAAATGAAATCAAACACATGGTCGGGTGTGGGTGAGCAAGGTAGAAATTTTACTTCGGCCAAAGGGCTAAAGAAAAATGCTTCCCTTGCAAAGGAGTGAGGGATTTTTTAATGTCGACCTGATGCAATTCTGCCCTTTGCCTTAATTGGAGTTGCTCAGGTGCACAGTCTGCCTGACTGGCTGTAATTACATGGAGGCAGGTGCTAGAGGAAGTAGGCGGCGACTGGGAGATAATGGGGGTGGGGGTCACCACACACGTGGCGAGGGTAGTAGGGATTCCAAGTTGGCTGGAAGAAGATGGCTGGGTACCGGAAGGGGTCCTTGGAAAGAAGTGGGCGGACAAAGGTGAGGGAGTTACTATCTTCAAAGGGGAAAGAGGGATCTAAAATGGAGGTGGTAGATTATATGTCACAATCTTTCAAGTTTGACAGAAAAGACATACATCTTACATAGTTCTATTTTGAATATTTTGAGAAATCTCTATACTGGTTTTTTTTTTTTTTTTTAAATCAGGGATTGAACTCAGGAGTGCTCAACCCCTGTGCCACATCCCCAGTCCTTTTTGCTTTTTTTTTTTGAGACAGGGTCTCACTAAATTGCTTAGGGCTTTGTTAAGTTGCTGAGGCTGACTTTTCACTTGTGATCCTCCTACTGCTGGGATTACAGGTGTGCCCCACCATACCTGGCTCTGTGCTGCTTGCTTTAATTGTTGTGTTTATATACATTTCCACTTACAGGCTGCAAGGGTTCCCTTTTGTCCATATCTTTGCCAGTACTTATCTTTCATTTTTTTGCCAATAGTTAGTCCGACAAGTATATGGTAACAACTCACTGAGGTTTTAACTTGTATTTCCCTGATGATTAATGATGTTGAATGTTCTTTTGTATACCTGTTTTTTTAAGATCAATTTTATTTTTTCATTTGGCCTTCGTTTTTCCAACATTTAGTTGTGTACTTGGTGTTGGGGTTTGAACTCTAGTCTTTGTACGTGCCAGGCATGTGCTTCAAACCTCTGAGCCATCACTCTAGCCCTTTTGTATACTTGTTGATCATTCGTATATCTTTTTTTTCCTTAATATAGAGAGTGAGAGATATAAAGGTAGAGTTAACTTTTATTTTTTCATCTGGTTTTTGATTTTCCAATGCTTAGTTATGTATGTGGTGCTGGGAGTTGAACCTATTCTTTGCGCGTGCCAGGCAAGTGCTCTACTGCTGAGCCACCTCTCTGGCCCTTGTATATCTTCTTTTGAGAAATGTCTGTTCAGATTCTTTGCCTATTTTTAAATTAAGTGGTTTTATTTTGCCTTGAATTGTTTTTGTTCTTTATATGTTTGGATATTAAACCATAATCAGATACATGGTTTAGAAATATTTTCTTTTATTCCATAGGTTGTCTCTTCACTTTGTTGATTGTTTCCTTTTCTATGCAGAAATATTTTTAGTTTGATACAGTACCATTTGTCTTATTTTTGTATGAATTTTCTGTGCTTTGGGAGTCCTAATCAAAAAATCATTGCCCAACTGGGCTTGGTGGTACATGCCTGTAATGCCAAGCGACATGGGAGGCTGAGTCAGGAGGGTCTCAAGTTTCAGGTCAGCCTCTGCCACTTTGCAAGACCAGTTTCAAAATAAAGATTAAAAAGTACCAGGTGTTGTCAGACATACCTGAAAACCCAGTGACTTAGGAGGAGGAGGATTGCAAGTTCAAAGCCAGCCCCTGCTACTTAGTGAGGCCCTAAGCAATATAGCAAGATCCTGTCTCAAAATAAAAAAAAATAAGAAGGGTTGGGGATGTGGCTTAGTGTTTAAGCACTCTTGGGTTCAAATCCTAATACAAAAAAAGAAAAAAAATGCTTGTGGTAATGTAGCTCAGTGATAAAGTGCTCCTGGGTTCAATCCCCTCGGTACCAGGAAAAGAAAAAAAAATTGGGTGCCCAGTCCAGTGTCAAGAAGTTTTTCCCCTCTGGTTTTAGGTCTTTTAAGTCTCTATATTAGCTGATATTTGTAACCTTTGGGAGATAGAGGAGGTTAGTTTCATTCTTCTGCATTCTTTTCTTTCCCCACTGTGTATTCCATGTCATCTTTGTTGAAAATCAATTGACCATAAATGAGTGGGTTTAATTCTAGGCTCTCTATTCCGTTTCATTGATTTATGTGTCTGTTTTTATGTCTGTATCACATTCTTTTGGTTACTAGAGTTTTGTAGTATGTTTTGATGTCAAATAATGTGATGCCTTCATCTATCTTCTTGTTGCTAAGAACTGCTTTGGTTTTTTTGTGGTTTCATATGAATTTTTGGATTGTTTCATTTTTGTGAACAATGTCATTGTAATTTTGGTAAGGATTGCCTTGAATCTGCAGATTGCCTTTGTTGATATGGACGTTTTAACATTATTAATTCTTTCAATCCATGAACATGGGATATCTTTCCATTGATTTGTGTCTTCCTGAATTTCTTTCTTCAGTATTCTATAGTTTTCCATGGATTGTGTACAGATAACCTATTTGTTTAAATTTATTCCTAATTATTACATTTTTATTGTCATCGTTATTGATTTCTTTTTTGGAGTATTTGCTGTTACTGATAAGAAATACTACTAATTTTTATATGTTTTTGTATCCTGTGGTTTTACTGAATTCATTTCTTTTAACTCATACAATTTTCTATACATGAGATATGTGCATACAGGGACAATTCAACTTCTTCCTTTCCAGTATGGTAGTTTTTTTCCTTTTTGCTTCATTGTTCTAGATAGGACTTACAATACTGTGTTGAAAAGAATTGGCGATAATGGGAATCATTGTCCTGTTCCTGATATTAAAAGAAGAGCTTTCAACTTTCACCATCGAGTATGATATTAGATATGGGATTGTCATATATAACCTTTGCTATTTTGTTGAGAGTTTTCATCATGAAAGGATTTTTTTTTTTTGCGAAATCAGATACAATTAGTTTTATACATACCAGTAATATAAATAAAATGGATAATAACATTTTCTTAGAAATATATAAAAACTTCCAAAGTAACCCCTATCTAAATTTCACAAGAATTATTTTACTATATATAGTATGTTTAAGAAGAAAAAAAATAACTGTTCTATTCACTTAAGAAGTTAAGTTTTGAGTTCTTGATCAATTCAATAATAAAACGTTTTTTTTAAACCAATTTGCTGTAAATTAGTTTTCCACAAGTCAATTTGCTAAATGACCAATTCAATAACAACTAATTTGAATATAATAGTAAGAATAATATGTGGCCGCTGAACACTTTTTTTATTTGTTTGACATAGTTTTACATATTGGAGGGAATCATTATTACATATTCATGCATGTATGAATACTAACAAAGTAAGTTAGTGCTGATCCCAGGCCAGGATCTCCCACTTCGACCACTCCCTGCTCCTATGTCTCCCCTGCTTTACCTCCCATGTTATAGATAGAACTAAGCCTATATACATGTGTGTTAATTTTTAAATTTTCTGATCATCTCTGCCTGCCTATGTGTAGCTGGGCTTCTCATGGGAGTTGAGGGTTCCCAGCTGCATTGATAACCCCCCAAACCCTCCCTCCAGCTGCATTGACAACCCCTCTAATCCCTCCCTCCCTTGCTTGTCCCCTCTATTCTCCCCCCAGCTTCATAGTTATGGCTCTCCCTGCTTGTGTGAATATTTGCCTATGTTGAGTTTATTTTGAGCTTACCTAACTTTCAATCTGTCTTAAATTTTACTCTAGCTTGCACATATGACAGAAAACATTTGACCCTTAAGTCACTGAGTTTGGGATATTTCACTCAGCATAATTTTTTTCCATCTCCATCCATTTGGCTGCAAATGCCATGGTATTGTTCTCTCTAATAGCAGAGTAGAACTCCAATATATATATATATCTATCTACACGTGTGTGTACGTGTGTGTGTCTGTGTGTGTGTGTGTGTGTGTGTATCACAGTTTTTTACTCCATTCATCCAGTGAGGGGCATCTGGGTTGGTTCCGTAGTTTAGCTTTTGTAAATTGAGCTGCAATAAACATTGATGTAGGCGTGTCTCTGTAGTATGCTGATTCTAGCTCTTTTGGGAAAATACCTAGGAATGGGATAACTGGGTCATAAGGTGGTTCCAACCTTAGTTTTTTGAGGAGTCTCCACACTGCTTTCCAGAGTGGCTGTACAATCTTGCAGTCCCACCAACAGTGTGACAGTGTTCCTTGCTTCCCACAACCCCTCTAGCGTCTGTTATTGTTCATATTCTTTATTTTTGCCTCTCTGACAGGAGTGAGGTAGAATCTCAGTGAAGTTTTGATTTTCATTTCTCTGATCACTAGTAATGTAGAACATTTTTTCATGTATTCATGGGGTTTATTGATTGGATTATCTGTGGCATTGGGGTTCAGCTTTTTTTGTTCTTTGTATATTCTGGATATTAGCCCTCTGTCGGAGGTGTAGCAGGGAATGATTTTCATCATTCTTTAGCTGTGCAGAAGCTTTTCAGTTTAATGGCACCCCACTTATTTATTCTTGGCTTTAATTGTTTGGCTATGGGAGTCTTGTTAAGGAAGGTAATGTCTACACCGATGTCATGGAGTGTTGATCCTATTTTTTCTTCTAGCAATTATATAGTTGCTGGTTTAATTTCTAATTCTTTGATCCATTTTGATTTGATTTTTGTGTAGGTGAGAGATAAAGATCTAATTTCACCTGTTTGCATATGGATGTCCAGCTCTTTTAGCACTGTTCGTTGAATAGGCTGTCTTTCTTCACTTTTTATTTTTGCCCCCTTTGTCAAATATCAGATGGTTAAAGATTTGTGGATTTGTCTTGGTATCTTCTAATGTGTTCTATTGGTCCTCATGTCTGTTTTGATACCAATACCATGCTGTTTTTGTTACTATGGCCCTATAATATAATTTCAGGTTAAGTATTGTGACACCTCCTGCTTCCTCTTTCTTGCTTAGTAATGTTTCATTGAAAATCTGAAACAACCAATCTCAGGTAGCAAAATTGAAACAGCAATCAAATACCTTCCAAAAAAGAGAAACCCAGGACCTGATGGATTTTCAGCAGAGTTCTACCAGATCTTTACAGAAGAATTAGTACTGCTCCTTTGTAAGCTATTTCATGAAATTGAAAGGGTTGGAGCATTCCCAAATATGAAGCAAATATAACCCTGATACCAAAACCCAACAAAGACACATCAAAAAGAAAAAAATTACAGACCAGTTTCCCTGATGAACATAGATGCAATGAACACTGATGCAAAAGTCCTTAATAAAATCACAGCTAACCGCATACAAAAACACATCAAAAAGATAATATATCACAATCAATTGGGCTTCATTCTGGGAAAGCAGGTCTGGTTCAACATACATAAATCAATAGATGTAATTCATCACTTAAACAGAATTAAAATTAAAAATCATATGGTCTTAATTGATGCAGAAAAGACCTTTGATAAAATTCAACATCCATTTATGCTCAAAACTCTGGAGAAGATAAGGATCAAAGGAAGGTACTTTAATTTTATAAGAGCCATTTATGACAAACCTATAGCCAACATTATACTTAATTGAAAAAGTCTGAAAGCATTCCCACTGAATTCAGGAACAAGACAAGGATGTCTACTCTCACTACTCTTATTCAATATAGTCATTGAAACCCTAGCCAGAGCAATCAGGCAAGAGAAGGAAATCAAAGGAGTTTGAATAGAAAAAGAAGTAAAGCTATGTCTATTTGCTGATGACATGATCCTGTCTATACCTAGCACACCCAGAAAGCTCAGTCAGAAGACTTCTAAAGCTTATCAATGAATTCAGCAACGTGGCTGGTTATAAGATCAACACCAATAAATCATTAGCTTTCCTATACTCCAGCAGCAATTCTGCTGAAGAAGAAATCAAGATATCCATCCCATTCACAATCTCCTCAAAAAGAATAAAATACTTGGGCATCAATCTAACAAAGGATATAAAGGATCTCTACAATAAAAACTATCAAACATTAAAAAAAGAAATTGTAGAAGACCTGAGTAGATAGAAAAACATTCCATGTTCTTCGTTAGGCAGAATCAATATAATTAAAATGGCCATTTTGCCAAAAGCCCTGTATAGATTCAATGCATTCCCCATCAAGATACCAATGACATTTTTCACAGATATAGAAAAAGCAATTCTCAAATTCATTTGGAAATAATGGATGTTGTATTTTGTCAAATGTTTTGTCTTTGTCTTTTGAGAGAATCATATGGTTTTTGTCTTTCGTTCTGTTAATGTGTTTTTGACTTCTATAGCTTTGTGCATGTTGGATCATCTTTCTGTCCCTGGGGTAAATCCCACTTGATCATTGTGAATATTCTCTTTACTGTACTGTTGAATGCAGTTTGCTTGTATTTTGTTGAAGTTTTTGCATCAATGTTCATCAGGAATACTCACCTGTGACTTTTCTTGTAAAATCCCTCTCTGCCTGGTATTAGGATAATGCTTGTCTCATAAAAATGAGTTTAGAAGTGTTCCCACTTGCTCAGTTTTCTTGAAAGAGTTTGAGATGAATGGGTATTATTTCCTTAAATATTTGTTAGAAATCAGCAGTGAAGCATTAATACCTTGGCCTTCTTTTGATTGGAGAGTTTTTTTTATTATGCAATTTCCTTACTATTGATCTATTTAGATTCTTTTTTTTTTTTAAATGACATAGCCTGAGTGGGTGGTATGTGTCTAGGAATTCATGTTTTTTGGTAGGTTATCTGATGTGTTGGTGTATAATTACAGTAGTCTATTGTGATCTTGGTATTTCTCTAGTAATAGTTAATGGTCTCCTCTATTTCTGATTTTGTTTCTTTGAATCCTCTTTTTTCCCTAATCTAGCTAAAATTTTGTCAGTTGTTTATCTTTTTAAAAACTGCCTCTTAATTTTATTGATATTTCCCATTGCTTTTGTGTTTATTTGTCATTTATTCCTTTTCTAGTCTTTACTGTTTCTTTCCTTCTGCTGGTTTTTTCCCTTCTTTTTCTAGTTCCTTGAGATGTAATGTTAGATTGTTTATTTGAGATCTTGCTTCTTTAAGATAGGGCTTTCTTGCTACAAGTCTTCCTTCATAGAACTGGTTTTGGTGCCTCCCATAAGTTTTGGCATGTTGTGTTTTCATTTTCATTTGTCTTGGTATTTTAAATTTTTCCTTTCAGTTTCCATTGATTGTTCATGAGCATGTTATTTAATTTCCATGGTTTTGTGAATTTTCTGAAATTCTGTTTTCTAATTTCATACCATTGTGACATGAAGGTTTGGACCTGGAGCCTGAGTTCTTGTGGTTAGGGTTATGCCTGTGAGGGAAGCCTGAAGTCTGCAGGGGAATTCTAGGTGCCTGAATCCCTAAGGTCATGGAAGTTGTTCTGGTGCTAGGTTGGGCCTATAGTCTAAGCTCATGAGGACAGGCCTGGATCTTGAGTCCACGAAGGCTTACTTGTGGGTGTTTCTGGATCTTTTGTCTGTGAATTTTGACTGGGACTGTGATGGACTTGGACCCAGGGTCTGGTCTAAGGTTCTAGAGCAGGCCTGAACTCTGGGTCCACTGAAGCCTGGCAGACCAGCCTGGAATCTGTCTGGCCTGGTCCTGGGGTAGCCAAGGATCCTGGGTTCACAAGAGTGGGCCTACAGGTTAGGTATGTAGGTAGTAGCCTAGAGGCCAGGTCTGCAAGGGCTGGCTTGGGTACTGTGACTGCAAGTGACAGCATGTAATCTGATTCCACAGAGGTGGTCCTGGAGCATGAATCCATGGCTGGACGCCTAGAATTAGGGTCTACTAGACAGATCTAGACCCTTTGTCTGTTGGAGTGTGGGGGGTCTCTGGAGCTAGTCTGGCACTAGGCAGGCCTTGAGCCTTTGTTTTGGGTGCCAACCTGGTCTTCAGTCTAAAGGTGCTGAAATGGCAGTGAGGTGGACCTGAAGACTAGGTCTGTGTGGAAAGCCTGACTCTGGACTGGTCTGGAATCTGGAACGTGCGTGAAAATGGGCTATCCTGCTAAGTAGGATCTATAGATACTTGCTTGATACATTTAGTCAGTGTTCAGTGTTCTGAAAACTTGAGATATTTACTTCCTATAGTTTGTTAAATATTTAATATTTGTCCATACTATTTGCTTATATTGGGAAACATTTCTGGGATAGAGTTGTCTTGTTTTGGTTTGTAACTAAAGGTTGTCATCATTCCTGAAGCAGTTTGAGAGATGTGAGACGCGGGAAGTCTTTCAATTCATGCGGGTGGAATGTGTTTGAAATGTCCACTAGATGTCACTGTTGTTCTTTGTAGTCTTTTCTGGTTGTAAATCCAACACCTTGTCTTAGCTGTACCAGTTTTTCCTAAAGTGTATATATTAAAGTGCATTTTAGGCACCATACATGTTCATACAAGATTTCTAAATTTGTGTATTAAAGATGTTTTGAATTCTGTTGTGAATTTTACTGTTACTGAGTTAAGGAATTGGGAGGTTAGTGGGAGAAACTTTACATGATATTTCGACCTGGTGACATACTTTTAATCAAGTCTTTCTTTTATTATATCATTTAAATGCTGACATATTATCAGTGTAGACAAAGGTCTCTGAGTCCCTGTGTTTTTTCTTAGTGTATTTATATTTCTGTATAGTGACCACATAGCCTCATGAGACCGGTAATCCTAAATATTATCAGGTGATAATGTAAGTTGTTTTCCTGAGAAACTTAAGAACATACTGCTTTTTTTTTTTTTTTTGCCATAGTTCTCACTAAGGAGCCATAAGTTTTGAATGTGGCTTTAAAATATTAGTGCCTCACTCTTTATAGCTCATGATGTGAAGGATACTTTTGTCTTTTAATTATTCATCCTTGCATCTGATTTATTCTATTTACCATTTTCTTTTATAAGTTAAAGAAATGTGTCTAATAGCACTTTTTAAAGGGAAAGATGAAACAGACCAAGATTATTTTTTTAAAATTACTTCACTACAATATCTATACTTTAGAAAAAAAAAACTTTACTACTTCTACCTCAGATACCAAGACGAGTGTTTAAAATACTGCGAACCTTTATGAGGGTTTTAGAGCCATCATTAGTTATAGGACTGATTTAACTGAGTGGAAAATCCAGCTAAATCTTTTTATATTTTTCCATGGATGCTTGCCCACTTGAGAGTGTAGTGTGCATTAGAGTATTTTATTAGTTTTTTTGCTAGAAATTATGGATTTGTTTACTTGAAGCATACTACTGATTTTCTGTAATTTTATTGACTTGAAGCAGTAGCTTTCTTAAAATATTAAAGGTGAGAAAAGTGAATGACTTTTTATCCAAAAATTACTCTTTTTCTACCATGTATATTTTCCTTATTTTTCTACCATGTATATTTTTCCTTATTTTAATTATGTAGCATGTATTGTATCTAGATCTTTGCTGCCTCTGTTGAAACATTTCTACAAAGAGATATCAGGGTCTTTAGTAATCAAGAATGAATATTTTCACCTCTATACCTGAGGTGGGACTTATGCTGATTTGGCCAAATAGGATGCTGTTGTTGCCAGAATTGATTTTATTTTTATTTATGCCACTCATTCTACTTTCTTGCGTTCAAAATTTCCCAACCCTCAGAAATTGGGATTTAAAAACATTTATAAGAAGTTTGCAATGTATTGCTTCTGCAAAAGGCACTATTTCTATTATAGAAGTGAGCATTTTGTATTTCAAAATATTTATACCACTATCCTTTCAGAATCCTTCATCTCACTTGTATTACTTTTATGCAGGAAGTTATGGTATTCAAGAAAAATTTTCAAATAAAGACAGCATTTAAAAATGGCTAAATCCTTTTTATCATATTTGGCATAGTCTCATTCTTTTCTTTTGCTCTTAAAAAGAAAAATAATGCATGAAGGGAATTTTTTATCATTTAGATTGAAGAACCAAAAAATCTTATGTTTTAGACATGACTATTTTAACCCTTTAGAGAATGTCTCCCAGCTGAAATACAAGAACACTTTTCAATTTGCTAGATAATTATTTCTGTTTTTAAAAACGTATTCTAAAACTTTTTCTGCTTATGTGTGAAATCAAAGTGATTTGTTGGACATATTGTGACAGCTCTCAAAATTATTATTTTATTTTAAGAGAGAGGGGACAGTGAGAGAGAGAAAGAGAGAATCAATTTTATTTAGTTTTTCATGTGGTTTTGTTGCTCTGACACTTTGTTGTGTATGTGGTGCTGGGGTTCAAACCTGTATACTCGTGCATGCCAGGCAAGCACCTCTCCAGCCTGTCTAAAAATTATTTTTATGGGGCTGGAGCTGTGGCTCAGTGGTTAAGGTGCTTGTCTGGCATGCACGAGGACCCGAGTTCAAACCCCAGCACCATGTACACAACTAAGTGTTGGACCAACAAAGGCCAGATGAAAAACTAAATAAAGTTGTTTCTCTCTTTAAAAAAATTTATTTTATGCTATTATATGAAAAACATGTTAGCTTACCAGTAAGGAGATATTTTTCAGCATATGTGAAAAGTTGTCATTTTGTTCATTATCAGTGTTTCTGAACTTTGTGGTTGTGAAAGGATAAAATATTGATGGAGCAAAAGATTGAGCCCTTAAGTGATTTATAAGCCTTGTTTTTTGTCTTCAGATTGTAAAGCTGTTATCAAGTGATTTTTAAAGAGGAGGCGTGAAATAGGTCTTCAACATTAAGAGAGCTGTAATGACATTTTCCTTTTCTTCCATGTGGGCGAGCCTTTTCACTCTCGTGTTTTAAATTAGTAGCTCAGCTATGTGAGTCCATATATGGTATTTTGACAGAAATGATTAATAAGTCAGTTCTTCCATTAAAATAATATTTACTATTATAATTTAAGTTCCATTAATGTGTGTGGTAAAGTAAGATACAAAGTCTCTATCCATTGATCTTAAAATCTACTTATATTTACTTTCTTAGGAGGGGCTTATTTTAAACAACTTGATGTAAAGTGGAATGACAGTATCTATAAACAAATTTTTTGATAAGACAGAGAACTTAATTTATTGAAACTTTAGAAAGATAACTTTTATTGAATTTTTAACTAGTTTAAAAGAAAGTATTTTAAAATTAATTTTATAACCAACTTTAGCCTGTGAGGGCAGCGTAGGATGTTTTGGTGTCATGTACGTAACTTCTAAGTTGGAAATCTTATGCTTTTATCCCTTTATAAAGGTAATATATGGAATTTTTGAAAAATTTTATTTGTAATTGTATATGTTACTTAAGGTAACTGCGCATTTGGGGTATATTTCCTTTTGAAACTAGAATGTATTGCACAGTTAGAGTATCATGTATATTTCTCACAGAGAATCAATCTTGTATCTATTGTTTTTTGCTTGACCATAAACTTAGGTTATTTAAAAGATATAGTCTGGTGTTCCTATATAAAATAGATTTATGCTTTATTCTGTAAATGTGTGTTTGTGGGCTGCTTAGTGCCAGGCACTATGTCATATATTAGGGATGTGTAATAGAGGAAGTCACAGTTAGTGCCCTTAAGCACTTCATGGTCTGGTGAAAGAGAGGCAAATAAATCAATAATTACAGTAAAAAAAAAAGTAAAATATAAATATAAGATATAAATTCTTTTTGATAGAAAACAGTCTCATTTCTAATACCTACCAAAAAAGTACCTAGAGATAAAAAGTTAATTAACCATACAA
>PVKS010038227.1:0-18070 GCA_004027875.1 Aplodontia rufa
ATTTTTGATGTATGCATACAGAGCTATAAATTTACCTCTTAAGAAAGCCTTCATACTGTCCCAGAGGTTTTGGTATGTTGTTTCCCCATTATCGTTCAATTCCAAAAACTTCATAATCTCTGTTCTCATTTCCTCTTTTACCCATCCTTCATTTAAGAGGTAATTATTCAATGTCCAAGTATTTGAATAGTTCCTGTTGATTCTCTTGTTGTTGGTTGCTAAGATCATAGCGTTATGATCTGACAGAATACATGGGATTATATCCACTTTTTTGTATTTGCTAAGATTATTGGAAGGGAATTTTAAAAGGAGTGAATTTCACTCAGTAAATCTCAGAGCCAGAGTTCTCAAACCCTATGTTCTAAGCACTAATAGATGTTTTTTTCATGACAGCATTATTAATGGAACTGTCCCCCTTGGTTGAACAATTCCTAACTAACCTTCAGATCCTCCAGGAGATTTTTCCCCAATCTATCAAACCGGGTCGAATTCCTCTTTTTGTTTTTGTTTTTTGTTTTTTCTTTTTTTTCATGTATACACTTGTAGGACTCATGGTATTTATCACAATTATATTAAATTATGACTTGAATAATTCTGTTTAACATCTCCCTCCCCCCATCTTGCTCTTGGAATGCAATTTTTGTGGTGGTAACTGCCCCATGATAACTAAAACAAACAACAGAGATACCCGAAAGGCTCTTAATGCTTCAAACACTGCCCACTCCCACCACTGAAAAACAAAAATCAGAGAAACCCAAAAGGCTCCCAATGAGTTTGCTGCCCTCTTATACACAGAACAAAGAGACTGCTTTCAGGAGATTTGAAATGTCTTACTTCATGTTTCTGAGCATGATTTTCTTTTTCTGAAACACACACACACACACACAAAAATCACAAATCTCTAAGGATGCTACCAGATTTAACTTTCCTTCTATAAATCTGCAGGCCTCAGAGCCTCTTTGCCATGTAAAGAGGGGGAAATGTACAAATTTCCCTCAGTTCTAGTAAAACTTCTCAATTCAATTTATGGAAAAATTTGGAAATCTAGACAACCATATAAATATTCATTGTTTGCTTAAATTGATAGATATAAAGATCTTCTGTTCCATAAATGTGAACCCAAGTCACCAACACTGAGAATAGCCATAGAAGGTCAACTAAAATCATATAAAAATTGCAAAAAAATCATGCAAACAATCTTAAACAGAAACAAGAACCATGGTATAGTGCAAGCTGTAGTTATTTCTTTATCTAAATTTTAAACTTTTAAGTGCATTCCAAGAAATCCTCCAACTTAACAATAGAAAAATAGAAAAAGCTAAAACCATAAGAAGACTGGAAATATTTAGTCAATATTAATCTAGAAAGAAAAAAATACCTTTAAACTCAGTATTTGGAAGAAACCTATAGCTGTATTTGTGTAAGTTACTTATACCATTAGTGAATGCAACTGAAAAACACTACACAATTATGAACAACTAAAAACTATGAAAGGAAACACAATTCCAAAAACTTCAAAAATATTATTTAATGCATACAATTTTATTGTTCTGAATGTAAAGAAAGTTCTTACTAATAGAAAATTAGATCCTCCCCATGCCACTAAATGTAGAACAACTATTTAAATATTATTTGTTTTATAGAGTTTAATCCCACATACATACATACATACATAGATCTGACAACACCCATACTTGTAGGTCCCAAAATGTTTAAAACGGCTATCATCTGTACTATTTTGATATTTTGCAGGACTTCATCAAAGTGACAGCTAAGTGATTTTTTTAGACACATTATGATCCAACATGTTGAACCTGGGGAGTGTGTTGAACCTGGGAAGCTAATTAGGATGGCTTACTGAAGCATAGTTTGGGATCAGAAAATAATTTCCATGTTCAAGTTTTCAGGGTCCACCTATTATATAGTCTCATTTTTCATTCATGGTGGAGTGATTTTTGAAGGCTTTCAAAATCCTCTGTAGTGGGAAGAAAGCAATACCTTTGAATTTTTATTGAGAAAACAACAATGCTTCCCAAATAAAGTTACTTCCCAAATAAAGTTGCAAATTATTCTCAATGAGAGATACTTAAACTATTAAGTTAACTTGTATACCAATTTCTGAACTCAGCTAAGAGAATGCTAATGCATAGCAACCCATTTTTGTTGAAGGTAAGGATGCTTAGAATTTCTGGAAATTTCAGGGTTTTTTCCTACTCCTTAATTCATTTATAGAATAAGAAGGATGCATAGATGCATGGGTGGATGGACAAACCAAAAAGGAAGGGATACAAGCAGGAAGGGAAAATAAAGGAAAAAACCCAAAAGCAATACAAAAGGAAGGAAGAAAAAAATCTTAAAGGGAATAAGGAAGAAAGAAGGGAAATATGGATAGATTAAAATTGATTTATGCAATAAGCATCCTTCTACTGATAAAATATAAATATGATAAAATAAAATCTGCTTGAAAAAAATGTAGTCAGAGAAATCAGAGGGAATACAATACATTTAACAATGTCATCTAACAGTTCTGTTGGAAAATCACAGAATTATTGTCTGCAAGCCAGTCTTATCTTAGTTATTATGGAAAATAGGCATTTAGAATTCAGACTGAGAGTCAAGTTTTCAGAGGATCAGAATAAGCCCCTATATTTCTAGAATATAATGGTATTATATGTGCTACCTGACTTTCATCTCAGTGGTTAGGGTTCACTGTGGATGAAGCGTTTTTCCTCCCTTTAAGAAGTCCATATGAATGGTAGGGCTTGGGAGTGGCATAGGATTGTGATTAGAAGAGCAGGTTTTAGAATCAGAGAACTAGGTTCAAAGAGTGGTCCTCTTAACTTTCCTTTTCTGTGCTTTAGTTTACATTTTAGTGATCAAAGAATGATCATTGGCCTTAGAGATTTTGGGGGGGAGCATTAAGATAATGTATTTAAACTCTTAGCACCACACATGGCACATAATGAGAGCACATAATAAAGCGATCACTTGTGCCAAAAAAATGTAACAGGCATATAGTTATGAATCGGCATGTTATTTATATGCATAAGAACCCAATAATAGATACTTTTTTCATTTAACAAATTAAAACTTGGATCTATTAAAAGAAAGGGGGGAAATGGAAAACCACAGTCTGAAAACAAATTCTGGGTAAATTGATAATTAGCAAAGAGAGGGGTGTGTTCTGCTCTTAGGTAAGCTAAGTGAATATCAAAAAATAAAGTGTCATTTTTTAAAATTAGTTTTCTAGAAGAGCTTGATCATTTGCTCAGGATTAAAAGGCTAGGCTACCTGAATATGTGACACCTATTGGTGCCAGTTGTTAATACTTTCATTTAAGTTAGGCCAAGTCTACAGCATTTCCCTCACCAAAATTTCTTTCTCCTCTACCTCAAATCTAAATTTCACCCCTCTTGTGCTAGCTGCTGGAGATCTGTGAATTCCTTAGTGCTACTCATCTCATTTTGCCTTTACAAATGTGCTTTTTGGTTATTTGATCAGTTGCTCTTTTGTCCAATTAGACTATCATTCCTTCAATGTCTGGATCTTTTCTGCTTTATTCATCACTGCACGCTCAGCATGTAGCATAGCATTCAACACATAGTAGGTGCACATTATATTGCAAGAAGGGAGGAAGGCAAGGACAGGCAAGTACAATATGGTCTAAAACAGGTAAAATATAGTCATGTGGTAGTTTATAGACAAGAGCTATCATGCTGGGTTTGGACATGGGAATTAGGAAGAGCTTCAAAGAAGACATGCCGTTTTATCTGAACCTCAATGCATGAGTAGAATTTAAATATTCCCTCTGGGAAAGTATGGGACATGGAATAAAATGTGTCTCAGAATCTCTAGAACATCAGGTCTCTGAGGAAGCATCCTCCTAGCAGAGGGTAGGCTTTTGTGCCAGGCATGTCAGACGAAGGTCTTGATGACAGAGAGCCCCTGGAGGGTCTGACTTAGAGATGAGACGTGCTCAGATCTGGGCTCTAGAAACACAAGTTTGGTGAAGTGTAAAAGCCAAATGTGAGAGGGGAGAGATCTGAGGCAGGAAGGCAACTTAGTATGGGTTGAGTCATTCTTTCTGTTATTTCTGGGACAGTTGTTGTATTTACACTGGGAGACAGCCTACCAAACATTCTGAATTTACTTGATTTAGACAAATGATGATGATCCTCAATTCTTCAAGGAACTTTTTGTGAAACATAATTGCCAAGATGAATAATTAGAATATTTTGAAGGCTATTCAAGTCTTTTCTATACACACATTTATCCATGTCTGGCTGGCATGCAAATTGAAGCTTATACTCAAAATCACAGAGAATTATATCCCGGGATTCACATAGAGTATATGAACCCAAAATGAACCATGGGTACTGTGAATATATAGGGCTAATTTAAATTAGAAGGGTAGGCAAATCTCATTTTGACAAAAGTCTTTGTGATTTTTTGTGGAGTTAATAATAGCTGGCATTCACAGTGTGGCTCTAGTGTTCTATGTACAGGGCTATGGAATCATATACATTGTCTCATTTAATTGTCATAGAAGGTAGCCAATGTTATTTTCATCTTTTAAAGATAAAGGTTGTAGAGCTCCTAGGACAGATCTAAGACTACAACGTAGTTTTTCTAATATCCTCTGAACTAGTCTAAACTCTTTTAACATTCCATTGTCATATGCATTTTATTCTTTCTCACACACTCACATGTATAAAAATCACATACATGTACTATTGGTCGCCACCTAGACAGGAATCTCCCTAGATTTTTTTTCTGTTGGTTTTATGGCTGGTAGTGCAACTGTACCAGCAGCAAAATAGTTTCATTTTAACAAAAAGATGTTTTAAATTGCTGCAGATGCAGTTCATTAATGAAGACTATGTGAAAAAATGATAGAATTATATTGTGCATATGAACCTATCTAATATGTATGTTTTATTCTATTTATTCTTCAAAACAAACAGTACTATTACTGTCTCTGATTTCAATGGAAGACATTATCTTGGGTCAGATTTCATTGGGTTTATATCTGACCTGAAAGGGTCAGACCTGGAGTTAAAGCCTAAATCTCTTTGTCTCCAAAGGCTGTGGTGATGACAACCACTGAAATGCCTAAGTTAGATGTTAGCATTTCTCAGAATAGTGTCTTTGTTCATTTGTTCAAATATATATTTCTAAGGTATCTAAGGGGCTTGTAGCTTCACTGTGTTTGCTAAACTAGCAGAGTATGAGAAGTAAAGATGGAGAAGTTTATAGACGTTGTGCCTGTACCAAATAGAAGCCATATTATGAAAATCTGATTAGATTAAAGTCCTTAGGAAGAGAAAATGCTGCCTATCAAACATGTCACAAAAAATGGTGTGGCTAATAACTGTAGGGCATACTCATTTTACTTAATAAAGTCAAGTTTTAAAGTAGATTACATTTTAAAAACTTATTTCTGATTGATTTATTTGAAGCAGAGATTCTCAGACATCATTGCTCTGTGTAATTTGATTTTTACATGTCATAAGGGAGACATAAGAGAAAAATACAATACTTCACATGTCCAGATTCCCAATGATTATCCTTTATCCTCTTAGAATATTTTTCTCAACTTAATTCCACTTCTTCACCTGAGTGGAGCTAAGCAACTTCACTAACACCCTTTTACTAATCTTAAGTGAATTTTACCTTGTTCGTATCTCAGACTACAGGAGAAAAAGAAATGGTACTCATCTTGCCGGCATATTTGTTCCCAAATCGATTCTTGCAACTCCTAACTCTTTCCTCTGGCCACATCTTTCTAATTGCTGTTGTCATCATTGTCATCTTTACCCCACCCTTCTTTACTTGATCTTTTCCTTCTGCCATTTACTTCTAATGCCTGGCCTTTGATTTTTCTTGCCCCAATATCTCTGCAAATGCACGTTACTGGCAGCCCCAGTGTTCCCACATCTGAGAACCTGGGCAGCCAAGACCAGATAAAGCTGAAAGTGAAATAATCCCTAAACCTAACTTGTGCTATTCTTTTAAAAAATTAACCCCACTGTTCTAAACCTCAGGAACCCATATGTCTAATTCACTTTATGTTTTCATCTTTACCCCCTTTATAATTGATGTTGGCATCTGTTGAGTAACAACCACTGAATATGATGGTTCTGACTCATGCTGTATATGAGGCAGAACTATTTTGACCCTTCAAGAATGAGGGAATGATGCTGAACCAAGCCTGAGCACCTGACTCTTTCTCTTAGAATTATTTCATTCCCAGGCAGCTCATCATCACCCAATGCCAAAGAACTCCTGATGGGCTGACCCCATCTGCATCTCAGCTATGGGGACAAATCAGCATTTATCTGCCATAGCTCTGTAACAAGGACCATTCAAGGTACCCACCTCCAAAGGTACCATGGGGCTCTTGGATCTACATCAGATGGTCCAGAGTGCTCTCAGCTTGAAGGGCACAAGGGCTCCATGAAGAATGTAAAAAAGGAACTTGAGAAATAGTTGGTGACATTTCTTTAGAAAGACATCTGTGTAAGGCTTGGGGAACAGTGATAAAGGCAACTCCATTAAAATGATGTATCAATTCTGGAGTCAGGGAAGGTAACAGGAAGGATATACATTCACAGAAGCAAAGCCCTACTGTGTGACACAGTACATGGCATTTAAATAGTTCTCAGACCTAGACTTTGGAAGTATAATTTCATCAACAGATATTACTGGATTCTGAGGAAGCCAAGCTACTTAATGGGTCTCAAAAGGAGAATCACTTAGGGAAGAGACCTTTCAAGTTTATAGAAGAGTGATCCCCTTCATAAGGAAAAATCTTTTCCCATTTGAGGCAGAAAAGTTGTGATAAGCCTTGGCAGAGCAGTGGGTAAGAGCCAGAATCCAAGGGGCAGGGGAAGGGACTGATGCTCCCCATGGGGATAAATGCACACCAGGGTCCTTTCTGTGCAATCAACCTCAGCCATTATCCTAGACCCTGAGAAACCCAGGCCATAGCTGCACCATTTTCCCTGCTTGCCTTTAAGAATCCCCAATAAAGGAAGGATTCAAATGAGCTACCCAGGGTGGGATCTGGAGTGCTCAGAACAAACTGAGTAGACTGTGGTTGTCACCCAACACACAGATGATTCTCAAGCAGTGACAGAAGATTGTGTAAAGTAAAAGTTATCTAAATACATATATCTGTATGTATGTAAGTATGTAACATGTTCACATGGAAAGGTAGAAGTGAGCCATGACTTCCTTAGGTTAGGCTAGCTCCTAAAAAAACAAATGTATAAAACACAGAATGAATCATATGTAATAGAAGTATATTCCCAGCTCAAGAAAATTTTCCTGGGCAAGTTAACAGAATGGCAGATCAGACTTTTTCTGTTCAGACACAGGGGACAGATGGAAGCTCTCTGTCTTTAATGCACACCTTCCAGAGACTCCCTGGAAATCATCACCATTCCAGACAGCCAGCACAGGAAAAGAGCAGAGGTTCTTGAGAGTTTTCCAACCCAGACCTTAGAGTGTCACATACCACCTTCACTTACATTCTTTTGGCAAAAATTCAGTCTACCCATAACTGCAAGTGGGCTTTAGAAATGTAGTCCCTGGTTGGGCAGCCACTTTCCAATGATAGCTTGTACTCCAGAATGGACTCACAAACATCTGGTGATCCAGCCATCTCTGCTCATAATCAAATTTTTCATCTAGTGAGTTATGATAAGTTGTAAAGAAATGTGACAGAATAATTATGACAGCTATGTTTTACCAAACACTCGATGACAAACACTGTACTCAGTTTTTGACCTATAATCCCTCAAAATTAATTTTTTATTAGAAGTATATAGAGATACAGTTGAGGGGAAAACATTATCAAAACAGTAGCAATCAATGTATATAAACTTTGTTATCCAGGGGTAATGCCAAAACATGGATGACCACCTTGGGTTTTACCTGTTGCAGTTTCCCCCAGAAGAACTCATGCGTTAAATGGGTAGCTCATGGAGGAATGACATCGGCTTCTGGGATGGTTCCCCCATCTTCCCAATCACCAGACTCCTATGAGTTCTTCATATACCCTTCCCCCTCCTCCTCCCTACACCTCCAAGCATCCTAGAAAGCCATCCCCCTATTACTCTGAAAGTCATTCAATTTGAAGTTTTGTTAGGTTAGCCGTCTGCCCTACTGCTTCCCCATAAATTCTAGTATCAACAGATGAGAGAAACCATTCGGCCCTTGAGTCTCTAAGATTGGGAGACTTCACTAAGCATAATTCTATCCATCTCGATCCATTTGATATCAAAAGCCATAATATTGTCCTCTCTAATGGCCAAGTAGTATTCCATAGTATATATGTACCAAAGTTTTTGTACATCTGGGTTGGTTCCATACTCTAGCTATAGTAAATTGAGCTGCTATAAACATTGAGGAAGTCATATCACTATAATACGCTGATTCTAACTCTTTTGGGAAAAGTCCCAGGAGTGGGATAGCTGGGTCATAAGGTGGTTCCATCCTTAATTTTTTGAGGATTCTCCGTACAGCTTTCCATAGTGGCTGAACCAGTCTGCAGTCCCACCAGCAATGTAACAGTGTTCCTCTTTTCCCATAGCCCCTCCAGCATCTGTTGTTTGTATTCTTCGGTTTTGCCACTCTGACAGGAGTTAGGTGGTATCTCATTGAAGTTTTGATTTGCATTTCCCTTATAGCTAATGATGTAGAGCATCAAAATTAATTTTTAATTAGACAATTCTGGGGCAGAGGGATAGTGAGGAAGTGGGCAGCAGTCAGGATTCTTGAATAGCCAGGGAAGACTGCCATAGAGAGTCCTTTCTAAGTCACAAAAACTGTAAGGTTTTCAAAGCACTGTCACATTTATTATCTTGTTTGAGCTTCACAATGGCACAGTGAAGTAGGTAAGACAAGTCTTTATTGCCATTTTGAGGAAAGGGAAATGAAAATACAAAATGGTCAAGGGTCTCCCTGAGGTCCCACAGCTAACGAGGACTGGACCAGATTTCTGACCTGTGGACTGCAATCTAGCCCTGTTCCAACGCAGCTCCCTGCACCCTGGTACTTTAGCTAGATTGCAATTGTTCAAAGGGCAGCTAAATTGAGACCTTTCCAAGAAACAGTATTTCTTCACTTTTGATCAGTAACGGTGAGTGTTTTGACTATTGCTGAATTTTTTTTAGCATTAGATCTGAAAAAATGCATTCCTGCCACATTATATTATGACAGCTGAGTGAAAGGAAAGACTTTTGAATAGGAGGTAATAGATGGGCTAAGTTACTGAAAAGAGGCTAAGTTAGTTTTGAGATTTTCAAAAACCTAGAGCATAAACAGATGCTGGTGGGAAGGGGCGATTTTCATTGTATTGGCCAATTGATTAGACCCTGCTTCTGTACTATCTTCTTAGGAAAGTGTAATGTTCTACAGTGAAAGGCTACTAGACCATCCCTGGAGTTTTTTAAGTCACTTGGAAACCCTTAGAAGTAATCTTTTCTGTGAAGTATGAGAGCAAATTAGAATCCTCTTTACAGATCTGGAGGACCTTTATGGACCTCATGGTGAACTCTCACACTGTAGAGCAACATTGCAGTATCTAAAGTCCAGACAGAAGGGAAACACTTTCCTGATGCTAATTTAATTTAGGTTTCTTTTATATTAGATCATATTTTTCAGTTAACAATACCAGAGTAATTAGATAATCATCGGGGGGAAAAAGTCAATTACAACGTAAACCTCATAACTCACACAAAAAATTAACTCAAAAAGCATTGCAGAATTAAGTATAGTATATAAGTATAAAACTTTGAAATCTAAGAAAAACTGAGAAAATCTTTAGGCTATATAAAGAGCTTTTAGACTTGACTTTAGTAAATTGAACATCAAAATAAATTTTTTTGCTCTATGAAAACTATGAAGAGGATGAAATTACAAGATAGAAACTGGGAGATAGTATTTGGAAATCACATATCTGAAAAGGACCAGTATCTAAAGTATATAAAGAACTCTCAATTCAAGAGTCAAAAAATCCAATTAAAAAATGGATAAAAGAGACATTTCACTAAAGATAAGCTGATGGCAAGTAAGCAGAAAAAAAATATTCAATATTATTAGCCCTCATTTAAATGAAAATTTAAACTATAACAAGGTATTATTATATACCTATCAGAATATCAAAAATAAAAAAATGGAGACAATAACTGCTAGCAAGGATTCAATGGGAGTTAAACATCATAGCTACTCTGTTAAACGTTTGGCAGTTTCTAAAAACTAAACATGCAAATACTACATGATGTAGCAAATATACTCCCAAGCACATCTCTCTTAGAGAAGTAAAATTTATATTCATGCAAAAAAAAAAGTTTATACATGAATGTTTATAGCAACTTTACCTGTACTAGCCAAAAAATAAGAATTAGCCTCCCAGGGACAAAATGGTTAAATAAACTATGGTAAATACATAGCATGGATTATTACTCAGCAATAAGATGAATAAACTATTGATATATAAAAGCATGGATCAATCTTCAGGGAATTAAACTGAGCAAAAAATGTTCACCAGAAAATATTGCATACCAGTAAGATTGCATTCATATTACATTTTCAAAGTGACCATATTTTAGAAATGGAAGATGACAGATTAGTGATTGCCAAAGGTTTGGGGAAGGCAGAGAAAGGGGCAGGATAAAGTCAATGTGGTTATTAAGGGGACAAGAGATCGTTGGGGAGTTAGAATTGTTCAGAACTTTGAAAGTAGTGATGGATACGTGAACATACACAAGTGATAAAATTGAATAGAACTTACTACACATGTGCTTACACACATAAATACAAAGTGAAACTGAGGATATCTAAAATCAGGGGGCTGTATCAAGTCAAATCTTGGTCATGACATTATGCAATAATTTAACATGTTATTGGAGAAACTTGGCAAAGTATATGACATATTTATTATTTCTAATAATTTCATGTGAATCTACCATTATCTTTATAAATAAAACTTCAATTTAAAAAACATCTTTTTCAATCCACTCCCAATTCAGTTTCCCTTATTACCATATAATAAGAGAATTGAAAGAACCTACCAAGGCATCAGGGGAGTATTTGATGATTAGAAATAAGGGTCCTCCCTTATATTCATATCTCCTAGGTTCATCATGTGATGTAGAGCATCTGCCAGTTAACAAATATTAAGTGCTTCCATATGGACCCAGGTACTTCACCTATCTCAGTACCAAGGCCATAACTTAAAGGCAAACACATACTCCCCATTGCCCAGCATCCATATATCAAAAGATGAGCTTCAGGTTACACGCACCCATATGAATGCAAACAGGTGATTATGTATAATCCAGTTACCAAAAACCATTCTAAAATGAATTACTTTAAGCAGAACAGTTAAACAGAAGAACATAAAGGATCACCAAATGGAAAACAATTTTCTACCCAAACAGATGAGTACATTGCTCATCTTAATTCCATTTGAGCCCAGCAACCATGCCAAAGGTAAGACAGGCTGAACTCAATATATCATAAAGGGATATTCCCAAGCTATTGGAGGGAACCATATATTTCTTTGCCCCCCAAACCCAAACAAACAAAAGATGATGACCATTTGTTCACAGGACCCTAAAGTTCTGAACACTCACATAGAACTGAATTTTTAGATGAATGCATAGCAGTTTGTTAGAATCCTACTTGTGCTTCTTTGATAACAGGAGCAATAGTCATATGGGGATAGGGAGGTTAGAGGCTTCATCCCAAAGTGGATATAAATGAAGTCTCAATAACTCCAAACTTTTTTCCACTAGGTGAGCCATGAATGGGACCAGGTGCTACATGGCCTACAACACTGTGGTATCTTGATGACCTCAGCCACTATCCCTGTGCTGGTTATGAGTCAAGGGCTAAAACCCTTGAGTTCCAAATAAAACTTCAAAACCCCCTCCCACGGTTATGGGCCTGGCACAGCTAGCAGCATTCCATATGGGTTAGGACTGAGATGGGCATCATTCACCTTATATTGCAAAGAGTGTAGAAGTCAGAATGTATGCTGAACAAAGAGCTTGAAAGATAGAAATGAATTCTTCAGGAAAAAAACCCTAAAAGGTAAAAAATCATGAAGGCAGAAATAACATCAGAGATCAAAAATATCAGGGAGATTAACAAAGAACAGTGAGCCCACAATAAATTGAAAGGGACCTTGAGCAGTTAGCAGGAAAAGACTTTTCTGACTGAATCACCTTTGTGTCTGCACAGGTATTATGAATAGGATGGTCCGTTGTATTATTGGACCATGGATAAGAAGACAGACAGAGAAAATGGGAATGATTAGGACCTATACACAACACCTGTACGCTCAACTCAGCAAGGGGAGTACTGAACACAACAGTTTGTAATGTAATCTTTGAAAAACTCCTCTCATGATCTGCAGTATGTTCCACTGGGAATTCTTAGATTCAGCAAAGTCACAAGGGATCAAAAGCCTAAGAGGGTTTTGAGACTTACTCTCCAAAATACTCACCTTTTCTTAGGAATCAGTGCTCAGGTTTGAGAGGGAGAGAAAATTCCCAGGAAGTACTTTGAAAAGGTGGATGCAGAGCAACAATATTTTATTGCAAGAATAGATGAACACAGAAAGGGATGAAATTCGACTGGAGGAGCTTTAGGAATTAGAATAAAAAGGTTGCCAGGAGTGAACAGTGGGTGAAATGCTTGGGAGTCATCAAATGGCCAGACAGGTGGAGAGGCAGGCAGTAGGGACTTTCATGTCAGAAAGCGTTACTTTAAGTTAGATATGGGTAACCAAGGCAGTGGAAGAAGGCAGATTGAAATTTTCCCATGGCTCCAGAGACACATAAATATCTTCAGAGCAATGATAGACTATTTAAGTATTTCTACTCCTTGCAGATGTAGATTGTATTGATTGCAGAACACATATTCCCCAAAGACAAGAAATCTCATCAGAGAGAAATTCAAAGCAATGATATAATTCCATTGGGCACTCATGAGAAAAATACTAGTAACCTTATTGCTCCTTTTGGGCAGGTTTCATTCTCCAAGGCTATCATCCTGTGCAGTGAGGAAATTCATGGCTATTGCCATAGCCCAGAGGCTGAGGACCAGACATCATTGTCACAATGAATCAAGCATATGAAGACCAAACAAGAAAAAGAAACCAAGGGTTATCAATGCAAGAACAGGAGTAAGAGATTTACAGAAGCCACCAGGGTCACATTTGTTGCTGTTGCTCAGACTTAAGTACATGTCATTATTTAAGGAAAACAAAGAAATGTACTATAAATTTGCAATTTTTATGCTTCTTTCCTCTGAAGGAACTGCCCAAGAAAAGAAGAAAGAAGGGCATTATTCCATTTCCTTTTCTTAGCATCTTCACATTTAAATTCCTCTGCATGTGTAGGTCCTCTTACCCTACACCCTTCTTCCTTCCATACTTCCTTATCCTCACTTAACTACCAATATGCCACCCATTCTAGTCTATGAGTAAATAAAGCAACTATTGCCTGGTAGTTCTTCCATATAAATATGCTTTATTAGATGAAAAAAATTCCCTTATGCTGGATAAGACATCCAAAGAAAGAATAACAGGGAATCCTGAAAGATTGACAAGGCTGACCATTAAAGGCTGGTCAGCCGTTGATCTCAGAATGCAGTCTTCTATCTGCAAATTGAATGGTACAAAAGGGAGAACAGGTGGTGGTATCTCTCAAATGGGAAATTAAAGAGTATTTCAGCATGGAATATAGATTCTTAAATGTGATAAAGTTGATGCTGCACTAAACTATTAGCTCAGTATTTGCAAAAGCATATTTCATAAGATTTTAAATGAGATCAATAATGGAAGCATCCATACTTGAGCAAATTCTAAAATGCTGGATCAAACCTAAGTATCTTTCTGGAAGACTGCTCAGTCATTACTTGGCAAGTAAGGACTGTGAATCTGAAAGGGTGGAAGGGCACACATTTCCTATTTACATTTTACATGGAAGCTCTTAAAAAAAAACTGAATGTCTTTGAGGACTACTGTTTTCTAGAACTCAATTTGGAAAGCACTGTATCAAGGAAAACTGACAAAAATTAGAAAGGTCTGGCATAAGGATAGCTTCAAAAGCACCACGTGACTCTTGGAACCATATCAGATTAAACCTTAAAGGCATAATTAGGTGGGCTGACCCTCACCAAAGTGGAGACCGGGTGAGGGACTAACCTGAAAATAAACCAGATTGGAATAAAATAACCAGGGGAAGGAAGGAAGAAGGCAAATCTCACAGAAACTTTCCTGGAGAGTCACAAGTGGCAAAGGAAGGTCAGAGCAAGGTGAAAGCCAAGAGGAAGACCCTCGGGAATTCAGATGTAGATAGCTTTACATTTGTGTCACCCTGGAGTTAGTACACACAGAGCTACCAGAGCTTCTTAACATGACAGCTTTACATGCAGAGTAATGAAAAGAACACTAAACTGGGAATCATGAAAAATGGATTGTCAGCCCAGGGGTCTGCTAGAGGCAATTTGTACCAATTCAGCTGAAGGCAATTGCATGCATATTTTCCCAATTCCACAATGAAGGGCATAAGTTTGGTAGACACATGATAGTATTTAAACTATAGAAACTGGTAAACTTCACAAAGCTGAGCTTTCTCCAACCTCACCACCCACCCTATTCCACACATCATCCCATGTAAACCGAGCTGCTTGTTCAATATTTACCAGCACATCACGGGTCATGTCCTAGGTTTGTAACTTATTTGTTGTGAGAAAAAGAAAAAAGGCCAAAAAAAAGTATAAATTAGATACCTTCTAACAATTTAAATCATAATAATCAAAACAGGGCTGGAGCGGTGGCTGAGCGGTCTCGGCGCTTGCCTGGCAAGCACAAGGACCCGGGTTCAAACCCCAGCACCACGTACACAACTGAGTGTTGGAGCAACTAAAGACATGTGAAAACTAAATAAAGTTGTTTCGCTCTTTCTCTGTCTCTCTCACTGTCCCTCTCTCTTAAAAAAAAAAATAATCAAAACAGCATCAACAGTTGATATATATTAAATGAGGCAGATGAATGATATTTGGCAAGAAAAAAAGGCAACATTTAAAATGACTAAAATAATTGTGTATCTCGCATCACCCTTTGGGGACATGGTTCACAATTTGAGAACCAATAGGCTCCTTAGTGATTCTCAAAATCAGAATTACTGAGGCCAAAAACAGAATTACTGAGGAAGATTGCTGAAATTCAGCTTCCAAAGCTCCAATCCCTGGGAACCTAATAAGAATTTCACATTTGAAAAGAGCTGATTAAGCTAAGCTCCTCAACTGGTCCTGTTCCTTTATCTTACTTCTGCTTCAGGAAGCAGTACTTGGTAATTGTACATATATTTGTTAGAAAAGTACTCCTTATAGCTACAGTGACCTTACAATTTATCATCCAAACTGGTACACTTTGAGTCTGAAAAGAGGTACAACTAGTAACAACCCAATTACACAGAAAGAAACAGGTATAAACAAAACAGATTGCTTCAGCACCCTGCAATTTATGGTGTGTTAATCAGCTGTCATTGCGAAAAAATTCCTGATAGTCAACTTATAAAGAGAAAAGACATGTTTTGGCTTACGGTTTCAGAGGTTTCAGTCCCTGGTTGGTTGGCCTGTTGGTTGAGGCCTATGGCAAGGCAGCACATCTTGGTGGGAGAGTACAGCAGAGGAAATAGTTCACCTCATGGCATCCAGGAAGCAGAGAGACAAGCTGGCTGGGTTCATAATACCCGCTTTAAGGGCACAGCCCCAATGATATAGCTTCCTCCAAGAAGGCCCCACCTCTTAAAGGTTCCAACACCTCTGGATAGTGCTATAGCTGGGGAAAAAACCTGTACCACAAGGCCTTTCGGGAATATTTCAGATCCAAAATAGAGTAAATGGTCTATTTGTAGCAAATTTGTAAAACCTATCCCCAGAAACTTTCCCCCACCAACCTTCATTCTTCTTTTGGAGCCATAACGATCAATCTAATTTAATTTTATTTCCTTTTACATTAGAAATTATATATACTGGGGCTGGAGTGGTGGCTCAGTGGTTATGGCACTTGCCTTGCCTGGGCATGGATATGGATTCATACCCCAGCCCCACATACAAACTGAAGTATAAAAGCAACTAAAGCCAAATTAAAAACTAAATAAAATTCTCTTTCACCCTCACTGTCCCTTTCTCTTAAAAAAAAATCTATACTGATATTCCTTCTGGTTCTTTAACCATTGCTTATTCAGAAATCATAATTTATAAAACAGAATCAAATGTGGCTTAAAGTGATGATGCGTCTAGACAACCTGTTGTCGTCTACTTGCTGTGTGGGTGGTGCCTGAGGCACCTTAGAGATGAACAGGTAATTTGAATACCCTGCTGATTGAGGGGCACTAGATAACCATTTCAGTTAAAAAATTAACTTTTATAATTCTTGGCTGTCTCTGAATTTTTTTAAAGAGAGAAGGACAGTGAGAGAAGGAGACAGAGAAAATCAATTTCAATTTAGTTTTTCACATGGCTTTCACTGCTCCGACACTAAGTTGTGTACATGGGTGCTGGGATTTGAACCCATGTATTCACACATGCAGGCCAAGCGCCATAACCGCAGTAACCAGCCCCCTGTCTCTGCATTTTGAAGGCAGAAACAATACCACACACACACACACCAAAAAAAAACGGTTTGCAATTATTATTATTTTTATTAGTTTTTCTACTTTAAAAACATTAAGAAAACACAAAATTTTTACATTATGAAGCATAAAAAGTAATACAACCAACATCCAAGTAACCATTAACAAACAGTAGGTTAGCATTGATTGAAACTGCTTCTTTTTCTTTGTCCTTTCTCATCTTCCTTCTTTCTCTGAACCTCTGTGCCAAAAGGTAATCACTATCTGGAATCTGTCTGCATCATTCCTGGAACAATTCAGCAGGAAACCTTTACACAAAGCTGAGAAACTCTGGGTGGAGAAGCAGGCAAAGAGCCCAGCTGACGGTGGAAATACAGTATTCCATCCTGCACGATCCACAGTTGCTGGCAAGTCCTGGAGACTGTTTTCCTAGCATGATTTGAATTAATGGATAAAGACTCCAGACTTGGCTCTTTCCCAAGCAGATTTTAAGTGGTTAATATAGAAATGCCAGTTCCATACATCTGTGCAGAAAGCCTAGGGTTTTAACTGAGGGAACAGGTGAATCTGGTACAGAAAACCTTCACAAACCAATGATTGTTACAGCATTGTGTGGCCAGAAATTGACTATGGCAGCATTTTTAAAGGGGAAAAAACAGATGCTATTTAAATCAGAAATCTAACTGAAAGCAGGAGTTAGGAAGAAAACTTACGGGAGCAGGGACCTAAGGCACTTGCTGTCCAGGTCCTCCTGTCACAGTGTCAGAACATGTTTTTTGAGATTGTTTTGCCTTATGTAATTGTTGCATCACATGTTGTTTAAAGCTTATACGAGGACAAGACAAAGGCAGCGAATAATTTTTAAAAACAAGGCATATGCCATTGAACACCTTTACACCCATGTGTTAAATTGTGTGCCACAAACCATTGGAGAATAGCATAGTGCCACATAATAGGAGAGTATTTGTGAGGTACAGCTAGTAAGTATGAAAGAACAAGATCAGTTTGGCTTTACAGAAGGCTTTGTAGGGGCAGCAATATTAAAATTGAGCCTTGAAGAAAGAGTAGGATATAAGGACTGGAGAGTATATGCATTTTTATATTTATAACGAAAATAAGCACCATTCTTTGATTGCTAAGCACTGTTCTAAGCACTTTAAATGCATTATTTCATAGAATCTTCTGAGCAACCCTTGGAAGTATATTTGTACCCATTTTTTTTATTATTATTTTTTGAACAACCTTACACGATTTTAACAAATTAATATAAAATGTGTATAAAATGTGTAAATATTCTGGATATTGCAATTATCTCCAGGAGTGCCCCCCCCAATTACCCTCCCTTATCCCTCCCTTCCCTTTCCCTTTATAATTCTAAAAAAAAGTATTAGATTGTAAAGCATTACATCTTA
>PVKS010038228.1:0-17989 GCA_004027875.1 Aplodontia rufa
ATCCATTTTCATCACAACATTCTTCATTCCCAGTAGCTAGGATGTGGAATTAACCCAAATGTCCATCGAGGGACAAATGGATAAGCAAAATGCGATTGTGTGTGTGTGTTTACAATGGAATATGTATTCAGCCCATTATTGCAAAAAAAGGAAAAGAAGGAAAAATTCTGCTACATGAAACTTGAGGACATTATACTATGTGAAACAAGCTAGTCACAGGAGGATAAATATTATATGATTCTATTTATATGAGGTACCTAGAGTAGTTTAATTCATAAAGACAGAAAAAGTAGACTGTAGTTGGCAGGGGCACAGGAGGGAGGGAGGGAGAAAGGGAACTGGGAGTGTCAGAGTTTCAGTTTGTGAAGATGAAAGAGTTCTGGAGATGGATGGTGGGTGATAGTTGCACAACAATATAAATAAATGTATTTAATATAACCACTGTACACTTAAAGATGGTGAAGATAGTAAATTCTATGTAATGTGAATATTACAAAAAAAAAAAGAGAGAGAGAGAGAGAGAGAAAACAAAGCGGGCAGGGAATAAAGAGGAGGAGGGGGAAGGAGGAGAAGGTGGAGGAGGAAGAAAAACAAGCATTATGAGTGCAGTGCAGGCCAAACAAGTCCTGTCTTTGGGCCCAGTGTGGCTGGAGGCTGCCAGCTTGTCCCCTCTGCTGTACATGATCCTTCATGTTGGCCCATTTCCCGCCCAGTCCTGCTCTGCTGGATCTCAGGATCTGGGTGCACCTGAGTTTAAATCCTGGCTCTGCCTCTCACCACTCATGGCATGTTGGCTTCTTTTCCTATCAATAGGTCAGAGATCATAAAAGCTATTTCACTGAGTCTGACTGTTTCCTACTTGACAGTTTCTGGAGGTACTGTAGCCAGATGCTTGAGCCCAGGTACCCTGGATTCACCGACCTGGATATAACATCTCCTGCCAATTCAAATATGTGTGATACCAAGAATGAGCTTAACTCTTGGCCTCAGAAACTGTCAATAAACTGATTTGAAATGGTGCTTTAGAGTGACAAACTCTCTTTAAACCTATGCTTGGTATTTGTAGAGGAGGACAGCATAGTTACTGAGGCAGATGTGGAGGGCAGATGTTCACGTATACCAGGCCCAACATCACCAAAACAAGGAAGACGATGGACCAGCAAGACCAAATATATATATATATGGCATGTATATATTTTTGGTGGTACTGGGCCTTGGACTCCAAGGGCATTGACCATTTAGGCATTTAGGCCCTTTTTATTTTTTATTTTAAGACAGGGTCTCACTAAGTTGACCAGTCTAGCTTTGAATTTGTGATCCTTCTGCCTTAGCCTCCCAGAAAGTAGCTGGGATTACAGGAGTGTGCCACCATGCCCAGCTTCGGTTTTTTTGTTTGTTTGTTTGTTTGTTTGTTTTTTAAGAAAGAGGGTCAGTGACAGAGAGAATCAACTTAGTTTTTCATGTGGCTTTTGTTGCTCAGACACTTTGCTGTGTACCTGGGTGCTGGGGTTTGAACCCGTGTACTTCCATGCCAGGCAAGTGCCATAAACACTGATCCACCACTCCGGCCCTAGACTGCATCTCTTAAAGGTTTCACCACCCTTGGGACCAAGCCTCTAACACTTGGACTGTCAGTTGACAAACCATATCCAATCAGCCATCGTTATATAGATGCATGTGTGCACATATGCAAACACCAGTCTTTATATTCACCCGTACATTTATCATTTTTGGTGTTTCTCTCTTTCTCTATCTCTCTCACTGTCCCTCTCTCTTTAAAAAAAAATTATTTAAAAAAAATAAATATTCTCTTGTTCCAAGTTAGCATTTGGAATAATCTTCTTCTTGCATGAAATATTTCTCATTTAACAGTTCTAATTTTTAAAAATTTTTTTCTTCTTTCTTTCTGTACTGGGAATTGAACCCAGAGGCACCACTAAGCTATATCTCCAGCCCTTTTGATTTTTAAAAAATATTTTGAGCTAGGGCCTCACTAAATTGTCCAGGTTGGCCTTGAACTTGTTAGCCCCAGCCTCCCAAGGAACTGGGCTTAGAGGCAGGTACCACCCGACCCTGCTTGTCTTCATTTCGGAAGGAAATTTTGTTGTGTTTTGCTTTTTCCTTAAGGGTTTTGCAAGTCACTCCACAGCCTCTGGAGAGCTAGAGGTCCAGTGTTTGCTTTTTCCTACATGCCAGGAGCTCATGATTTGCACTTTTCTTTTTATCTTTGTTTTTTAGTAGACTGATAAATCTATATGTGGCTGTTTTGTATTTATACTTTTGGGAATTTGCTAAATTTCTAAGTTCTTACTTGATATTTTTCATCAAATTTGGAAGTTTTCCACTATTGTTTCTTCAGAAATTTTTCTATCCCTTCCTCTTCTCCCCACGGAACTTGATGTGTGTGTATTTATTGGGATGTTTGACATTATCCCAACGATCCCTGAAGCTCTGTTCATTTTTGTTTAATATTTTCTGTATCTTCTTCGTATTGGAAATTTTCTATTGATCTCTCTTCAGGTTCAATGATTCTTTCTTCTGCCATCTCAGGTCTTTTCTGGAGTCCATGCAAGTGAAATTTTCACTTTCATTATTACACTTTTCAACTCCAGTATTTCCATTTGATTCTTTTTCACAATCTCTATTTTTTTGTCAATATCTCTATTTGCTGAGTATTTGTCTCCGTGTCTTCCTTTAAAATTTTTATCATGATTTCTTTTAGTTCTTTGAACATATTTATATTAGCTGCTTTGAAGTCTTTGACTGGTGAATCCAACATCTGGGCCTCCAATCACCATCACCAAGATAATGAATATGTTGTATATCCCCAACATTTCCTTGTGTCTTTCTATAGTCCTCCTTCCTACTCCTTCCCAAATGCCCAACCTCCCCGTCTTCATTCAGTCAGTCTTCACAACTGACTGATACTTTTGGTTACACATAGGATTCTAACCTCAAAATCATTTCTCCACTGTCTGCAGGTATAGTTCTCCCCACCTTCCTCCTCCTCCTTATCAGGTTTTTTTTTTTTTTTTTTTTTTTTTTTTGAGAGAGAGAGAGAGAAACAATTTTATTTAGTTTTTCATGTGGCTTTTGTTGCTCTGACACTTTGTTGTGTATGCAGTGCTGGGGTTTGAACTCTCGTCCTTGTGCATGCTAGGCAAGCGCCATAACAGCTGAGCCACCACTCCAGCCCCTCCTTTTTAGCTTTTAAGGAGTATGTTCTCTAGTTTATTCCTATAGGATTAAAAAAATTATATTCCTATTCAGCCATAAAAAAGAATGAACCCGTGTCAACTGCAGCAACATGTATGGAACCAGAGAACATTATATTAAATAAAACGTCAGGCATGGAAAGACAAATAACACATGTTCTCACTTACATGTGGAAGCTAAAATGTTGATCTCAGAGAAGTTCAGGAAAGAATGGTGGTTACCAGAGCCTAGGAAGGGTGTGTGGTGGAGGAGAGGGCTGGAGACAGGATAGTTAATGGTACAGCAGTGAATAGGAGGAATAGCTTCCAGTGTTCTCTAGCCAGTAGGATAATTATAGTTGACAAAAATTAATTGATATTTCAAATCAGCCAGTAGGGAGGATTGTGAATGTTCCCAACACAAAGAAATGTGTTAGATATGTCCATTACCCCGATCTGATCATTATAAAATGAATACATGTATTGAAATGTTTCACCATACTCCATAAATATATGGTTACTATGTGCCAATTAAAAATAATATTTTTAAAATATAAACTCTCCCTAAATTAATCTATGAATATTATGATCTCAAAAATCATCTTTTGGGTTTTGAAATGCCATGACGATTTATATATCTGACATGAATCCCTCTTCACATATCCTTTCCGGTGCTTCCATCTGAACACTTAAATCCTTCAGCTTGGAATTTTTATTTTTTGATTTCCTAAATAGTTGTCTCATTCCCATTTTCTCCATTCTTACCTTCCAAGGACTCCTCCTAGTCAGATTTTGAACTTCTTAAATAGAAATTCTTATGTGTTTTTACCTTTATCATGTATTTAGCACTTCCATAGAATGATTTAATCTCCATATTTGCATTTTTGACTTCCAAGAGCTTTTTCTTGTTCTCTGGCCACTCCTTTTTGGATGCGTTCCAACATTGCTTTCTACACAGAACATTGTATCAAAATTCTTTAAGTACACCATTCAAATTTCCCTTTAAAGTCTATTCTCTTGGGGCTGGAGCAGTGGCTCAGTGGTTGGTTGTGGCACTTGCCTGGCATGAATGAGGAAACAGATTCGAACCCCAGCACCACTTACAACTAAGTGTTGGAGCAACGAAAGTCACATGAAAAAAAATTGAATTTTTTCCGTCTCTCTCTTTAAAAAATAAATAAGTAAATAAATAAAATAAAATATATTCTCTTCATTCCTCAGTTATTCTTATTTTCTCCAGTGTCTGTTTTCCTGGACCTCTGTTCGTACTGCTGGGGAATCTTCCAGATATATTACGTAATTCCCAATTCCCTTCCCTAAGTTCCCTTGACTGTAGCCCTAGGGATTGGACCCTGGCTTGTACATGATAGGCCAGCACTCTACCAGTGTATCCCCAGCCACATCCCCAGCCCTGGCCGTGCACTTCCTATGGGACTGTGCATGAAGGTCTGTCTCCTGGAGATGAGTGGACTGGGAGCTTGAAAGAGACATCCAGGGCTTGTCCCAGATGGGCAGATTTCACTCCAGAAGTGTAGCCACTGAGGAGAGATCTACCTCAGGGCACAATATGGAAGGCTTGGTCTCTTTGCATGGCTTGTTGGAGAAGAGTTCCCTCTTTGTTTAACCTTTTCCCTCTGGATTGTTTGTTTGCAGTGGGGTGCGATGGCGACCCAATTGTTAGGCCTTTCCATACATAGACTTTTTTTTTTTTTTTTTAAGAGAGAGGGACAGTGAGTGAGAGAGAGAGCAACAGAGAAAAATCAATTTTTATTCAGTTATCATGTGGCTTTTGTTGCTCTGACACTTCATTGTGTATGTGGTGCTGGGATTTGAACTCCTGTACTTGTGCATGCCAGGCAAGCACTCTAACTGCTGAGCCACCGCTCCAGTCCCTCCATACATAGACTTTTAATTAGAGTCTCCATTTTTCTTTCTGGTAATGTTTTTTGTCTGATTTTGTTATTAGGGTAATGCTGGCCTCAAAGCATGAGTTAGGAAGTTTTCCCTCTGCTTCTATTTTCTGGAATAAATTGTAGAGAACTAATGCAATTTTTCTTTTAAAATATGGTAGAATTCACCAGTGAGACCATCTAGGCCTGGTGCTGTTTTGGAAATTAATTGTTGTTTCCTTTCCTTAATAGATACAGGTCTATTAAAATAATAGCTTTGCTAGGTGTAATGGCACACCCCTGTAATCCCAGCACTCAGGAGGCTGAGGCAGGAGAATCGCAAGTTCAAAGCCAGGCTCAGGAACTTAGCAAGACCATAAGCAACTTAATAAGACCCTATCTAGCGGCTGGAGCAGCGGCTTAGCAGTTCCGGCACTTGCCCGGCATGCTCAAGTATGTGAGTTCAAACCCCAGCACCACATACACAACGAAGTCTTTGAGCAATGAAGGCCATGTGAAAAACTAAATAAAATTGTTTCTCTTTCTCTTAAAAAAAAAAAAAGATCCTATCTCAAACTTAAAAAAAATAAAATAAAAGGGGCTGGGACGATGGCTCAGCAGTTGCAGCCCTTGCCTGGCATGCGTGAGGACGCAGGTTTGAACCCCAGCACCATGTACGTAACAAAGTGTTAGAGCAATGAAAGCCACATGAAAAACTAAATAAAATTGATTCTTTTTCTCATTCACTGTCCCCTTCTCTTAAAAAAAAAAATAAAATAAATAAAAATAAAAAGGGCTGGTGATGTGGCTCAGTGGTAAAGCTCTCCTGAGTTAAATCCCCAGTATCAAAAACTTAACTAACTAGAAAAAAAACCCAACTAACTAACTAACTAACTAGTTTCTCTTTGAGTGAGTTTTATTAGATTGTCTTTCAAGGAATTGGTATGTTTCATCCAATTTTGTCAGATTTGTGGGCACAGAGCTGTTCATATCATCCTTTTACTATCCTTTTAATGTTTGTGGGATCAGCATCTCTTTCACTTCTTTCTTTCTTGCTTGCTTGATTGCTTTTAAAGAGAGAGAGGGACAGTGACAGAGAGAGAGAAAGAGAGAATCAATTCTATTTGATTTTCATGTGGCTTTCGTTGCTCCAACACTTCCTTGTGTACGTAGTGCTGGGGTTTGAACCCATGTCCTTGTGCATGCCAGGCAAGCACTGTAACTGCTGAGCCACCGCTCCAGCCTCTTTCATTTCTGAGATTAGTAACTTTTGTCATCTCTCTCTTTGTCTTTTTATTTTGTTCATTAGCTTGGTTAGTTTTATTAATTTTATAGAACTTTTCATGGAATCGCTTTTGATTTTGTTCAGTTTCTATATAGATTTCCTATTTCAATTTCATTGATTTCTACTAATTCACTTTTTTTTCTGCCTATTTTGGATTTAATTAGCTCTCCTTTTTTCTTTTTTCCTAAGGTGAACTATTGATTTTGTGTGTGTGCATACTGTTGATTTTTAAATTTCTAAGATATGCATTCAATGTTATGTATTCAATGTTATACATTCAATGTTATACAATTACTTTGCTGTATTCCATCAATTATAAGTTGTACTTTCATTTCTATTTAGTTAAAAATATTTTAAATTTTCTCTTGAGAGTTTTTTTGACACATGTATTATTTTGAAGTGTGTGTGTGTGTGTGTTTTAATATCAAAATACTTTGGACTTGGGCTGGAGCGGTGGCTCAGCGGTTTCAGTGCTTGTCCGGCAAGCATGAGGACCCGGGTTCAAAGCCCAGCACCATGTACACAGCTGGGCATTGGAGCAACTAAGGCCATGTGAGAAACTAAATGGGGTTGTTTCTCTCTTTCTCTGTCTCTCTCACTGTCCCTCTCTCTTAAAAAAAAAAAAAAGACTTGCAGTGAAAAGAAATCTTTAAAAAAAAAAAATACTTTGGACTTCCCAGTTCTCTTTCTGTTGTTGATTCCTAGTTTAACTTCATCATGGTCTGAGAGCATATACAGTATGATTCTATCTGTTCAAGTTTGTTAAGGTGTGTTTTATGACCCAGGATGTGATCTGTCTTGGTTAATGTTCCACATGAGCTTGAGAAGAATGTGTGTTCTTCTGTTGTTGAATGAAGTAGTCTGTGAATGTCAGATCAAATTGGTTGATGGTGCTAAGTCTGTTCAACTATAGTCTAACTGATTTTTTACTGCTAAATGTGAAAATTACTTAGAAGAATATTATAGGAGCCGGAATGGTGGCTCAGTGGTAGAGTGCTTGCCTGGCATGTGTAAAGACCTGGGTTCAAACCCCAGCATCACATACACAACTATGAAAAAAACAAAAAACAGATGAAAAAATAGAATAGATTCTCTCTATTCCTCTCTCTCTTTTGAGAGGGACAGTGAGAGAAAGAGAGAGAGAGAATCAATTTTATTTAGTTTTTCATGTGGCCTTCCTTGCTTCTCCAACACTTTGTTGTGTATGTGGTGCTAGAGTTGGAATTCGTATCCTCGCGCATGCCAAGCAAGTGCTATAACCACTGAGCCATTGCTCCAGCCCTGTCATTTTAATTCTTGTATTTAGACCATGCATACTTAAAATGATTATTGATATAGTTGTATTAATATCCATCATATTTGCAGTTGCTTTCTATTCATTGCCTTTATTGTTTTTCTTTTTTGTCTTCTATTCTTGTGAGGTGTGGGTACTGGGAATTGAGCCCCCGGGTACTCTACCACTGAGCTTCCTCTTCAGTCCTTTTTAAATTTTTAATGTTGAGACAGGGTCTAAGTTGCCTAGGCTGGCCTTGAACTTGAGATCTTCCAGTCTCAGCCTCCTGAGTAGTTAGGATTACGGGTGTGCAGTGCATCGCCCAGCTTCTGCCTTCTGTAGTTGTCATTGAGTGCACCTTTTTTTTTTGTTGGTTTTGTTTTGTTTTTTATGATTCCATTTTCTTTCTCTTCTGCCATATCAATTATACTAATTGATGTTTTTAGTGCCTTCTTTTGAGCTACATGTACATTGATCAAAGTCCACTTTCTAATTGCACTACCTTACTTTATTTCTAGTACAGGTACTCTGTAACATCTCTTGTAGTACTCTTAACCCTCACTCTTCAGTGTTTTAATTTCTGGTGTTTCCTCCTCTGTATACATCTCATCCTTATACATATATTGTACTTTTTTGTTGTGGTGGTATCAGGAATCCAGGGATGCTCTACCACTGAGCTACATTTCCAATCCTTTTTTAAGTTTGAGATACTCCTTAAATTACCCAGGCTGATCGCAAACCTACCATCCTCTGCCTCAGCCTCCCAAGTCTCTGGGATTTACAGGTGCGCAGCATTACACCCGGCTGTTTATGCTGCACTTTCAAAGAAAAGTATCTACCTACTGAGTTTTTTTCACTTAATACATTGCAAATACAGGCTGATTTCAAAATGATTATTCCTTTAATAGATACACTTCTTGTTTCTAGTATGTAAAAATAGAATAGAGAAAACAGATGTGTAGCATGTAGGCACCAAAAAGCCTAAATCCCCATGCAAGCTCGGGCCCTTGGCCTGCTGTGCAATTAGAGTTAAGTGGTCTCATTGTGCTATTAGTGTTTTCGAGTGCCTATAAAAAGGCTTAATTAAAAACATTAAGGTAATTATATTACTTATCCCTTAGTTTCTCTTTCTATATAATGACTATTAGGGCAGAACATCTTCCTGAGGGCATGATAAAAGATAACAATGCAAGATATAAAATACCCCAATAAAGCACATTATGCTAAATGAAATAAGTGGCACAGAAAGACAAATACTGCTTGCTCTCATTTGTACGTGAGATGTTAAAAAAGGCAAATTTATAGAAGCAAAGAGTGGAATGGTGGTTGCCAGGAGCTGGGGGTGGGGGAAATCAAGCCATATTGGTCAAAGGGAACAGAGTTTCAATTTGATAAGGTGAACAAGTTCTGGGGATCTGCTGTACAGAATGATGACCATAATTAACAATCATATATTGTATACTTGAAAATGCTAACACAGGGGTAGAGCAGTGGCTCAGGGGTTGGAGCACTTGCCGGGCATGCACGAGGAGCTGGGTTCAAACCTCAGCAGCACATACACAATTAAGTGTCCAAGAAACAAAGGCCACATGAAAAAAATAAATAAAATTGATTCTCTCTTTATCGCTCTTCCCCCCCCTCCTCTTTAAAAAAGAAAATTGCTGGGGTTGTGGATTTAGCTCAGTGGCAGGGCACTTGCCTAGCATGTGCAAGGCCCAGAGTTCAGTTCCCAGCCCTGAAAAAAAAAAAAAAAAAGAAAAGAGAATTCCTGGGTTGGAGTGGTGTGGTGGCTCAATGTTTACCGTGCTTTCGAGGACATGGGTTCAAACCCCAGCACCACACATACACACAGTGTTGGAGCAACAAAAGCCACATGAAAAGCTAAATAAAATTGAAAATTCATTCTCTCTTTTCTCTCTTTCTCTCTCTCTCTCTCTCTCACTGTCCCTCTCTCTTTAAAAAAAAAGAAAATTGCTAAGAGAGGAGAACATAAACATCCCCACCACATGTACACACATCATAAGTATGAGAGGCAAAGAATATGTTAATTAGCTTGATTTAATAATTTCACAGTATATCCATATCTAAAATTATCATTTTTATATCTTAAGCATATAATAATTATTATTTGTTGATTATATCTTCATAAAGTTAGGGTGGGAAATTAAAATAAAATACCCACGTTATTAGGTTTCAAACTTCAAATTTAAGATTTCATTTTCTTTTTTTTTTTTAAGAATAAAGGACAATGAGAGAGAGTGAGAGAATCAACTTTTATTGAGTTTTTCACATGGCTTTAGCTGCTCTGAACTTAGTTGTGTTTGTGGGTGCTGGGGTTCCAACCAATGTACTCGCACATGCTGGGCAAGTGCCGTAACCACCTAGCCACAGCTCCAGCCCCTAAGATTTCATTTTCTTCCCCAGCATTTTAGCTGGGGAAGTAACAAGATGCAGTTAAAGGAGTAATTTTTAGGACTGGAGCGGTGGCTTGGTGGTTATGGTGCTTGCTTGGCATGTGCAAGTACACAGGTTCAAACCCCAGCACCATGTACACAACCGTCAGAGCAACAAAAGCCATGTGAAAAATTCAATAAAAATTGATTCTTTCTCTTTGTCTCACTGTCCTTCTCTCTTAAAAAAAAAAAAAAAAGAGTAATTTCTAAATAGAACTCAAGCCACAGGCCATCGTCGTGCACATCTGTAATCCCAGTGGCTCAGGAGGCTGAGGCAGGAGGATTGCAAGTTCAAAGCCAGCCTCAGCAACTGAACCTAAACAATTTAGTGAGATGGTCTCAAACTAAAAAAAAAGTGGGCTGGGGATGTGACTCAGTGGTTAAGCGGCCCTGGGTTTACTCTCTTAAACTTAAAAAGCAGTGACTTTTACACAGATATCTTTATTTGAATCCAAACTCAGTTCCAATTACTAGGTAGCCTCAGTGCATTCCCTAAACAATTGTGTGAAGGATTCTGAGCCAGTGTGCATTTCCCATGCTAACATTCATGAAGATCTGTTTCCTGAGAGAGGCTGAACAAGAGGTACAGACTGAAGTTTGAAGGGTATGTCCTGGGCTTCCTGGTGAGCAGCTTTCACTGTAGTGGTTTAGGTGCAGAGGCTCCCCGTGCTCCCCTAAGGAGAGTTCTGCCCTGGGACATCAATACAGGAAATAGACGGTGTATCGAATTTTGTTAGGGAAGAGTGTGATGTTGTGATATAATAAGAAATGTATAATTGATCTCAGCCAGCACCCTGACCCTGCACGAGTCCTGGTACAGTCCCTAACTCTCTTTCACAGAAGGGCCTTAGGAGAATCTTTTGTTCTAATATGTGGTCTTTGCCCTTGGGTTCCTATTCCAGAGCTCCCAACACCTTTGTAATTTAGTGAGTGATAACATGTAACACAGGGCTCCTAAATCCCTTGGAATTTCCTGGCTGATAGGAGCAGCTTTTGTTCTAATGGGATCACTCCTGGTGCGCTCCTGGATAGTCTGGGGTGAGGGCTGGTTGCCAAGGGAATCAACCGACGTTGTGATTGGAGGGTTGGGACTTTGAGCCTCACCTCCCCCCACAACATACACTCGTTTAGGGAGGGGATTGAGTTGCCCACCAATGGCCAGTGATTTAATTAATTGTGCCTGTGTAATAAAGCTTCCATAAAAACCCAAAGGACAGGGATCTGAGAGATTCAGGCAGCTGAACTCGTGCAATGCTGCCTGGAGGGTGGCTTGGTGGGAATTCTGAAACTCCCTAACCATCTGGAAGCCTCAGGATTGTTCATGTTGTTAAAGTCAGTGTCTCCTAGGGTCGAAGTGGACAAATATGTGACTACCTTAGCCCACACTCACTTATTCTCCATGTCTAAGACACTGGAAACACACACCAACCTAGACCAAAGTGTGCTGTCACCCTTAAAAGGTGAGGGCTTAAGCCAGGCATGGTGGTACACACTTGTAATCCCAATGACTTGGGCGGCTGAGACAGGAGGATTGCAAGTTTGAGGCCATCCTTAGCAACCTAGCAAGATCCTATCTTAAATAAAAAATAAAAAGGGCTGGGGATGTAGGTTAGTGTTTAAGTGCCCCTGGGTTCAATCCTCAGTCAAAAAAAAAAAAAATTGAGGGTTTGCTGAATACATAAATCAAGGATGATCTTACTGTGGCTGAGTCCAGCTCAGTGCTAGAGAGCTTGCCCATCATGCTTAAGGTCCTGGGTTCAATTCCTAGTGATGCGGGGTTTTTGAGATGAGGCCGGATTCTCTGCTCCCGCAGGTGAGTGGAGTCTGGGCCGCTACAGATTCCAGCAGCCAAAACAGCCCGCTTCTAGTGTTTGCAGCGATTCCAAGATAAAACTGGGAAGTTGGGCTAGTTGCAGGTCCCTCAGGTCACTGCAGCCCAAAAGTGTTAGCAGCTACCCAGCTAAAAGCTGGGATTTCCGTGACGCGTTGCAGCTCTCGGTGTGGAAACACATCCCGGGAATTTGGCGCCGATCTTCTGGGTCCTTGTCTCACGAATTTGAAGAATAAAATCCACGGACAACCATGGAAGGAGGAGTAAAAGGCGTAGGATTTATTTAGGAAGAAGAGCAGAGACTCCGCAAGGCAGAGGGGTTCCTGGAAGCAGGACACCGTCTAATGGAGAATAGGCCAGAGGTTATATTGATTTGGGGTATGAGCATAATTAACATTCATGCAAAGTAGGCATTGAGAAATGCCCTCAACTCCATTGGTTAAAATCTATGTAAAATAGGCATTGAAACTGGTCAGGAACACCATTGGTTAAAACAAAAGGTGGCAAATACTTCCTAGTATCCACCTGTGACCACCCCCATCTCTTAATCGGGGACTAGGGTGAGCCTCAAGGTCTTTTTGCATTTGAAGGCCCTGAGCATGTCAATCACTCTCTGCCTCTACCAGCTAGCTCTTGATAGGGGCCCTCTGTCCTGACTACCTAGCCATTTCACTGTCTCTCCTAACCTGTCTCACTAGCACTGCAAAATAAAGAAATAAATAAAATAAAATAATAACAAAGGGAAAAGAAAAGAATGATCCTACTGGGTCATCCCAGTGCCTGCTGGAGAGCACCAAGGTTAAAGGATAGTTGTGAGGAAGTTCCATCATTACACACCATCCTATTCATCATTTGATATTCTTCATTCCATTATTCTTCTGTGTCCTCATAAAACACCCCACAGTGACAGTGACATCTTTTAGGAAACTGACAGTCATCACAAAAGTGCATTAGAGTAGACCTCACTAAAAAGCAATTGGATTCTTAAAGACCATAATTGTTATGGCTCCACATTCTCCTCCAAGAGATCCAGAATCATTTGCAGATGTGATCTCATTTATCTATACAGTAAGCCTACACATAGGTGCAGGATTAGCATTCCCATTATGCCCTATTATGCCCTATGCAGTTAGAACTGTCTCGAAAGGTCCTGGAAACTGACCATAGAGATGAGATGGGGAACTCGGTCTTGCAAATGTCCCTTTTGTTCTAGTCCTATTACCACTGGCTGCAAGGTTATTGAGACATTGGGAAAAATGCATATGAATGTTTCCATCCAAATTTGAAAACAGCAATATCCAACCCTAGGTACTTGAAACATGAGAAGAAAGGAAGAGGAGGAGGAGGAAAAGGTGGAGGAATTAGAAGGGGAGGAGGAGTTGGAGGGCGGGGCAAGGAGGAAGAAGAGGAGGGAGACAGAAAGAGGTTGGAGAGGAGAAGGAGGAGGAGGGAGAAAAGGAAGAGGAAGTAAAGGTCTGTTACATCATCAAATGAAACCCCTGGGTAATGCACCTGCCACAAACAATTGGGTCTTTCAGGTGTCACACCATGAAGACAAAAGGAAAATCAGAAAAGAAATATTAATTTTATTATTTACTCATTGATTTTTGGTATGGACGATTGAATCCAGGGGTGCTCAACCTCTGAGCCAGATTCCCAGCCCCTTTTATATTTTATTTTGATACAGGGTCTCACTAGTTGCTTAGGGCTGGGTCTGGTGGTGCACGCCTGTGATCTAGGGACTTGGGAGGCCAAGGCAGGAAGATCGCAAGTTCAAAGTCAGCCTCAGCAACTTAGCCGGGCGCTAAGCAACTTAGCGAGACCCTATCTCAAAATAAAATACAAAAAGGGCAGGGGATCTGGCTCAGAGGTTGAGTGCCCTGGGTTGCATTGCTGGTACAAAAAAGAAAAGTGAAAGTCTAAGCAATCAAAGCAGCTCCTGGTCTCAGATAATGTGTTTACCACCAACATATGTGACATATTGATGACCAATGATTGACAGAGGAGTCTCATCCCTGAGCTGAAGACATATCAGTCTGATGTTAACACTACACTTAATGTTTTGAAGTCAGAAAAGTTAATTAATTACAACTACAATAGAAACACAATTTTAAAGTAGAACTGAGGGGGTTTGAGGTGTAGATGAATGATAGAGTGCTCACTTAGCATGTGTGAGACCTGGATTCACCCCAGCACTGAAATAAAATTAAACACTGAAAACATCTCTTTAATGCAGTAACTGTTATTACTACTACTGCTACTACTACTACTTTCTGGTACTGGGAATTGAATCCAGGAACACTTTGGCATGGAACGAACTACCTTCCTTGCCCTTTTAAATTTTTTATTTTGCAATAGATCTTGCTAAGTTGCCCCAGGCTGGTCTTGAACTTGAGATCCTCCTGCTTCAGCCTCTGGAGTACATAGGATTACTGGCCTGCATCACCACACCTGGCTATTTTTACTTTTTAAAGCTGAAATAGAACTTTTTTCTTAGAGAGAGAGGGGGGGGAACAGTGAGAGGGAGAGAAAGAGAAAATAATTTTTTTAATTTAGTTTTTCATGTGGCTTTTGTTGCTCTGACACGAGGTTGTATATGTGGTACTGGGGTTTGAACTTGTGTCCTTGTGCATGCCAAGCAGGCTCCATAACCGCTGAGCCACCACTTCAGCCCCTGAAATAGAACTTTTTAATATGAAAGCCCAACAAACTGACATTGGGAAGATGATGAAACTTTTTGCCTTTAATATTATTATTAAAATGTGAATTTATAAACCTATAAAATAATTTGTTTTTGCATTTTTATTTGCCTCTAAGTTGAAATAGGCATAGAAAAGGGTACATTTATTTATATAAAATAACATAAAAACTTTCCCATAATTGGTTTTTTTTTTTTTTTTTTTTTTTGGTGGGGGGAATCTAACCCAGCATCACTCTACTACGAGTTATATCCTCAGTCCTTTTACTTTATTTTTTAAGTTAAAAATTTTTTTTGGCACTGGAGATTGAACCCAGGGGCACTTAACCACTAAGCCACATCCCCAGCCCTTTTTATTTATTTATTTATTTTTATTTATTTATTTTTTTAAAGAGAGGGGGACAGTGAGAAAGACAGAGAAAGAGAGAAACAACTTTATTTAGTTTTTTCACATGGCCTTAGTTACTTCAACACTTAGTTGTGTACGTGGTCCTGGGGTTTGAACCCATGTCCTTGTGCTTGCCAGGCAAGCACCGAAACCGCTGAGCCACCGTTCCAGCCCCCCTTTTTATTTTTTATTTTGAGACAGGGTCTTGCTAAGTTTCTGAGGCTGGTCTTAAACTTGTGATTCTCCTCATTCAGCCTCCAGAGTCGCTGGGATTACAGATTACAGAACTGCTCCCTTAATTTTTCATTATTCATCACATATATAAGATAATCATTTGGACCCATCAAAATCAGGAACCTAGATGACAATAGTCTACCATGTATATATCTTCATTTCTATTTCCCACTTCTATCTTAAAACTGCCAGTCTAGGGGCTGGAGTGGTGGCTCCACCTTTGGAGCGCTTGCCTGGCATGCGTGAGGACCCGGGTTCAAACCCCAGCACCACATACACAACTAAGTTTCAGAGAAACAAAGGCAAGATGGAAAAATAAATAAAATTGAACAAAAAAACCCTGCCAATCTATAGTCAATTGGCAAATAAATATAAATATATTTATGACAAGTAAATATAATTACTAAAATATTATCCAAATAGAAACAAATTAATTGGCAATTATGATAATTTATACAAAATTAAGCATTTGAGTTTGATTTTCACTTGGCAAAACTGATGTAAAGCTTTCCTAGTACATGCTTTAAGACTTCAGGGCACCTTTTGAGATAAGATGGACCACCGGATCTGGCTTTCAGGAATCACCCTGTGCACCTACCTTAAACCTTCATCATGAAGGAGTAAGCCAAATCAGAAAGATTTCAGAATCCTTTCTTGAACTCACATCTGCTTATTGTTGAGTTTACTTTATGAGACTGTTAACCTTTTTTTAGCCACACCTGGGCCCAGTTCTTTTCCCACTTTGTGAAATACACCCCAGCATCACCAAAAAAATTATCCAACTGGCTTTGTATGCCAACAGTATGGAAGACATTTATTCTGTTGCCTTGTGAATATTTACTTTGTCATCTCCCCAGTGAGACTCAGCACCGGGGGTACAGGAGCAGGATTCTATCTCGGTCTTTTAAATAGCTGAGTAGAATTCTATTGTGTGTGACTATGTGATATATATCACAATTTCTTAATCCACTCATCTAATGATGAGCATCTGTTTTGATTCCATAATTTAGCTATTGTGAATTGTGCTACTATAAAAACTGATTCGGCTGTGTCACCGTAGTATGCTAATTTTAGATATTTGGAAAAATACCCAGGGGTCATATGGTGATTCCATCCCAGGTTTTTTTCTTTTTCTTCCTTTTTCTTTTCTTCTTCTTCTTCTTCTTCTTCTTCTTCTTCTTCTTCTTCTTCTTCGAGAGAGAGAGAGAGAGAGAGAGAGAGACAGAGAGAGAGAGAGAAAGAGAAAGAGAGAGAGAAAGAGAGAATCAACCCCATTCATTTTTTCTGACACTTAGCTGTGTATGTGGTGCTAGGGCTCGAACCCAGGTCCCCACGGATGCCAAACAAGTGCTCCACTGGTTCAGCCCTCCAGCCCTAGTTTTTTGAGGAACCTCCAGACTCCTTTCCACAGTGGTTGTGTAAGTCTGCAGGCCCACCAACAATGAAAAAGTGTTCCTTCCTCCCCATAACCTTGCCAGCATTTACTACTGTTTGTTTTCTTGATCTTTGCCATTCTGACTGGAGTGAGATGAAATCTTAATGTAGTTTTGATTTGCATTTCCCTGATTGCTAAAGATGTTGAATATCTTTTCCCATATATTTACTAGCCTTTTGTGGTTATTCTATTGAGAAGTTTCTGTTTAGCTCTTTTGCCTATTTGTTGATTGTGGTTTTTTTGGGTTTTTTTGTTTTTTTGGTGTTAATTTTTTGAGTTCTTTGTATCTTTGTATATTCTGGACATTAGTTCCCTATCAGAGGGCAGGCTGGCTAGAATTTTCTCCATTCTGTAGTTCTCTCTTCACAGTTTTAATTGTTTCCTTAGCTGTGCAGAAGCTTTTTATTTTAATGGTGTCCCACTTGTTAATTCTTGGGTTTTATTTATTGTATCTTGGAAGTTTTGTTAGGGAAGTAGGTGTTAGCTCCCATAGGATGAAGTGTTGACCCTATATTTTGTTCTAGCAATAATTAGGTTTCTGGTCCAATTGATTCATTTCAATTTGAATTTTGCTCCCCAGCCCTTTTTATTTTTATTTTTTATTTTGAGACAGGGTCTAGTTAAGTTACTCAGGGCCTTGCTAAGTTGCTGAGGCTGGCTTTGAACTTGCAATCTTCCTGCCTCAGCCTCCTGAGCTGCTGGGATTACAGGTATGTGCCACTGTGTCTGGTCCCAATTCACTTTCTTTTTGTGTTTTTTATAAGGACACAGAGAGTGAAAGAGAAAGTGAGAGTTAATTTTACTTTTTCACCTGGTTTTTGGTTTTCCAATGTGGTGCTGGGGATCAAACCGGGTTCTCACATAAGCAGGCAAGTGCTCTACCACTGAGCCACATCTCCAATTCACTTTTGAATAATTTTGAGTAATAAATTGGAGGGTTTTTCTTTTCTTTTCTTTCTTTTTTTTTTAAACAGTAGCTTCTTCATTATCTTTTTTAAGCTTTTTTTTTTATTAAAGAGAGAAGGACAGTGAGAGAGAGAGAGAGAGAATCAATTTTTATTGAGTTTTTCACATGACTTTTGTTGCTCTGACACTTAGTTGTGTACGTGGGTTGCTGGGGTTTGAACCCGTGTACTTGCACATGCCGAGCAAGTGCCGTAACCACCAAGCCACCATTCCAGCCCCACTTTTTTTTTTTTTAAAGAGAGAATGAGAGAGAAAGAATCAATTTTATTTATTTTTTCATCTGGCCTTCATTTCTCCAACACTTAGTTGTGTATGTGGTGCTGGGGCTTGAACCCAGGTCCTT
>PVKS010038229.1:5475-18168 GCA_004027875.1 Aplodontia rufa
ACTTGTTCTCCACTTGCCTGGTTTGTTCATTCACCCTAATTGTGATTATCTGATAAAGAGTGGAGGTGACAATTCCAAACCACAGGTCCAAACAGACCCATTAGGCAGGAAATTCTTCCGTTTGTATAATTTAAATAAAAAGGTGCATTTTACACAGAAGGAACCAACCCAGGCAGCCAGCCACAAAAATTCCTTTCATCCCATCTATTTACTTCTCTTTGGTATTCAATACGCTTGCTTTTCGGAGCAACAGGCAGTTATAAGAGTTAAATGATCCCCTTAGTTTTTCCAATGGAAGTCAGATTTAGAAGGTGTTAGGGTTTCACAGAACTGCCAAATTCCTACATTTAAACATTTCAATGGTTAATCATGAAATAGAAAAAAAAAAAACCTACTCCTTTTTGGAAGTATTAACTAACCATGGAGGATGTTTTGTTCTTTAAAAATGTCTTAGAAAACAGCATGGAAAACAGCTCATGAATTTAATTCTACTGCACGATTTTTTAAAAGACAGGTTAATAAGAGAATGATATTATCAAGAAGCATGGAATGTAGAATAGTTTTGAATGTATGTTGCCAAATGAACTCTCATGGTTGATACTGAGACAAAATTCAGAAACTGGCAGAGCCGGAAAGACCCCAGTGAGTGCGACTGATGCCATCAACAGGGCAATGTGGACTCTGCCTCTCACATGTTGTCCTATGCATCTTGATGGATGTGAGGCCGTCTGCTCTTCCTCCACCCTGGACCAGCCCTTAGGAACGAGTGGCTGGCTCTCTTTTATAAGGTGCAGCTTGATGCAAGGTCCCTGCTAAATCACCTGAATCCTAGATTAGCAAAAATGAAGTTTGCCTCCTTTGATTTCACAGGGAGCTTCTTCCAAAGTGGAGATACTACAGATTAGTCACATGTTAATGGTCCAACCACGCACTCACTACCTTTCATCATGGGTGCATGCTGATTGATTCTGTTAACAAGTTGAATTTTCCCTAGTGTTTTCTGAATTCATAATAATACACACTGCTTGAACATAACAGTATTCTTCACTTTTGATCGTGAAGTGGCTAGAATAGCCATGTCTCACTGAAATTATCTCATCAACTCTTTAGGATCGTGTAAGCCACCTGCCAGCCCCTTAGTAGCATAGTAATTATATAATGATGGACCTAGGAGATTCAATTTCTGCATTTGTGTGCACTTGGGCTCTCCAATATTTGTGTGAAATTCGTGCTTGTCCTATTTCCAGCTCAATTCCGATTTTGATAGGTATGAGGCTTATTTCACTGTCTTTCTCACATGGAGACATATGAAGTTCAACTTCCTCAGTAATTTCTCCTGCAGTGGTTTTTTTTTTTCATGTCTCCCACATTTCCGTTACTAAGAACTGCATAGTTGGTTTTTCATTTTGTTAGGGGACAGTCAGATGCAAATAATGGGAACACAAAGTTAAGAGAATGTTTCTATAAAATGGGCCCATCGTGCTGACACTCACCTGCTTTCTTTTCCAAGCAGCAATTTACCAACAGCACTGGCTGGTCTAAGTGAAAGGGCCATGTCACATTCCTCAGCAAACTACCTGTTATGTGCAGGAGAAATGCAGGACAGGAATGATGTCCATCAAAGGGACCTAAGCAACCCTGAGGAGGAGACTTGTGATGAAATCCTAAAATTCAGGTAGATAAGGGTTAACTTTACTAACCAAAAAATCTGTAAGAATATGTAGTTAAGAATCCAATTAAAAGTGGTCAGCATAAGCCAAGGTGATCTAGAATTGCCATGTCAGTGAGGATTTGGAAGTCTAATGTCACTTTACTGTCAGACAGAGGTGGACCTGGGTGAGACTCTCTAGAGGAGAAGGACATGGTCTCTCTCCTCTCTGAGAGGACCCGTTCTCTCCCTTGACAGTGTCCCCTTTCCCTTTTCCTATCCCTTCAATAAACCCATTCTTATAATTCTAAGCAACATGCCTGACAGCTTTCTGATGTGATCACAGGGCTCAGGGTTTGAAGGGGGAGCTTCACACTGCCTCGGTTTCCCAGATAGCACCATACTCATAACATTTTCTTCTTACACAAATTGAAATTATAATATCTTTTAACAATAAAAGAAAGGTTATGGTCAAAAAGAGGTCATATAATTCCCTCTTCATAAACGAAGAGAATCTGGTGAGCTATTGAGCTAGAGGGTTGAATATGGAAGGATTGCGAGTGTACATTAAAATCTCCTTCAGAGTATATAATCCATGCTGAGCAAAGGATGGATAGTGGAGAATAAGGCCCTGTGAGCTTAGTGGATTTTGTCCAAGTGTGGCAAAGGAAGGAAGGAAACTTGCTTTAACTTAGAAACTTAGTAAAACTTCAGAACTCTGATTTGGTTTCCAAAAACTAAATCATGGAATGCAAAAGGAGGTCATAACTGTTAGGTAGAGCTTGCCCTAGGTAATACCATTTTGAAACATATCCTCCATCTTAGAATAAGAGTCATCCTACAGTCACTCTGACTTAACTCATCTTAAACTCCAAACAATATTTCTTCATCATACGAAGAAAGGACATTGCTGTTTTGTACTAGAATCCTAACAATACCTGGTTCAACGAGGAGCAGTCATCTCTAAGAATAGAGGTAACTACCACAAGGACCCTTGCCTGGTAACAACTCCTAGCAACAGCCTAAGAAAATTCTCCCACTACCTTATACCCCTATAGAAACCCCAGGTTGTAAGTGGAAAATGAGTCCCAGTCCCCACTGGCATCCCCTCCACAAGTTTGTCCTGAAAAAAACCCATGTTAGTGTTGAGCTGCCTCTCTATATATCCTTCATTCACTTCCTTCCTTATAATAATCTTGTCTCTTTCAACTGAAGTTCATATACACTTATCACCACAACTACCATTCCCTAAACCAAAATTTGAATGCAAAGTTAGAAACTAAACTCAGTCAAGCTGTAACATAGCAGAGTGATCATAAACTTAGTTTGATATAGTTAGGTCTTCAAGGGGATCAAAGTTAACAGAATGTCATGAAACTTGATACATCCAGTACTTCCTGAGAGCAGGCATTGAGGGTGTAACACCTCTGTGACCTTCATGCCAAAAATGCAAATCTGAATTCCAGGATAAGGAAGCATTAGACAAACCAAAAACAAGGGCCTTCTGCACAGTAACTTGCCTGGTCCTCTTCAAAAGGATGAGATCATGAAAGAAAAGGAAGCGTCCACGTTTAAAAGAGACGTGCCAACTAGATGCAATACGAGATTCTGGATTAAATTCTGGACCAGTAAAAAACACTTTTGTTAAAAACGCATGGTTCTGTTCATTTTAATTTCTTAGTTTTGATCATCACAACTGTGGTTATATAAAGACTTCATCATCTTTTTTTTTCTTTTTTTTTTTTAAGGGAGAGGCATGGAAGGAGAGAGAGAAAATCAACTTTACGTATATTTTCATCTGGATATTATTTCTCCAACACTTAGTTGTGTAAGTGGTGCTTGGGTCTGAAACCTGGCCCTCGTGCATGCCAGGCAATTGTTGTAACCACTGAACTACTGCTCCAGCCACAAGATTTCATCATCTTAAAGAGCGGGGAAATAGATATATAGGAATTTTCTGTACACTGCTTGTTACCTGAAATTGTTTCAAAATGAGTTATAATTTTGCTAAGTTTAATAAAAATCAATGATCATAACTGATCATATGAAATGAGATTCTCCAGCAGAATTAGAAAAGAATCCAGCTATCCTGTTAAACAGAGGATTACAGCCTTAACTACGATTCAACAAGCAAACTTCTTGAAGTTGTCCAGCATAATACACAGAAAGAGAGTCAAGTTGGGGAAGAGAGTCTTTGCCTTTTAGGAATATTAAGCAAATAATATCAAAATGTAAACTCTTTTAAGAAAAGAGAGCCAATGTATTTGAAAATTCACAATAACAAAACCACAGCAACATAATTTGAATGTTTCCCAGTATATCAAAAAATCACTTCCGAATTTTAACACTTGTCAGGATTACTGTCATGAAGAGAAGTTGTTCAGCACAGTGTGTTCAGATGACCCAATTAAAATAAGTACATATTATTAGAATATGGGATGCGCAGTATTCTCACATGATATTCTAAATGACTAATGACACCATTCTCACAGCAGAGATTCTGAACTCTGAGACACTTACGCACTCAAAGAAACACCACATGAGAAAGTGCTGTATATACCTTCAATTATAATAGCACAGAAACTATTTGTCCATTATTTTTATGAATCTGAGCTATGTGCATAGTAGAGCATCTAAGGTAAAATATTCTATCAGCATACTTGATATGTATGTAGCATCTGTGTGATATTTCTTCTCTAGGGAAAAATTTCTGCTAAATTCTGCATATGGAAATATCTCAGTGTTTCCAGAATCAACCTCACTACCTCCTCCAAGTCTTCCTCACTGCCCTGGCAGACAAGAACACATTCTTTCATGACCCCATTGTCTCTGAGTTCAATTGTTAACCACAGGCACAATCACTTGGTACCATCCTTCCTCTTAATTCTCCACTAAACATCAACTGTGAAGCAATGCCTAGCCCATTACATCATCTTAATAAACATATAAATAAGTAAATTCACCTGGAAATCCAGGATTAAACTTGACTATTAAGAATCAATCACTTGTGGCTGAAGCGGTGACTCAGCAGTTACAGCGCTTGCCTGGCAAGTGTAAGGATACAAGTTCAAACCCCAGCACTACGTACACAACAAAGTGTCTGAGGAATGAAAGTCACATGAAAAACTCAATAAAGATTGCTTATTTCTCTCTCTTTCTCTCTTTGTCCCTCTTTCTTAAAAAAAAAAATGAACCAATCACTTAAAATGAGTAAAGTGATAAATAATATTGATAAATAATAGTGACTAAGCAGTGTTCATGGGGAATTGTTTACTTACATTCAGATGGGCTATGAAAAGCAATTTTGGCATTGAAACCTTGAGGTCCATATTTATTAACCAGCAGCAATCACAGAATATATGCTTCCCTGTTATTCTTATTTGCCATGGTCGAGAGTAAGGTCAATTTGTTTAAAAAACAAAACCACCAAGACTCTCTGATGGTCCCCAACAATGAACATTTTGCATAAAGATTTATGAAACGCTCAGCCTTTCTGTGATTGAGATATTTGAGGACCGTCAAGATCATCAGATTGCTTTAAACACTGGTGTTAGCAGGGCCACGTCACATTCCAAATAGGTTAGTGTGGGGAGGTTTTGTTCCACATGTTGCCCAAAGCACACATCTTTTATTTGTGTCCCTGTTGTCTGTCTTGGAAAGCAGTGCTCATAGAAATGAAAGATTAATGAGCTTGTCTCCGCCCTGCTTTGGGCAATCACATCTATCCCTCATCCTTCTGCTTCCTCAGCCTTGACATTTTGCCTGTCCTTAGTCTGCTATCTAATATTAAGGATTGTGCTGGGTAATTTCCTCCAGCCAAAATAGGAGCTTTAGAAACACTGGGGAGTTCTGGAAATTTCTCCTGCATGTCACGAAAGGCTTCCTGTCCTGGCTTAACAGCCCAAGGGAGAGAAGAAATGAGTCACGTCAGGGTGGCTGGACTCTGCAAATAGTACGATCGTAAAACCCACAGGAAGAAAGGAGCTTGGTTTTCTTTGTAGGAATTGCTTTCATGATACCTTGTAACTAACATTACTTGGGGCATTTCTTAAACATTGCTTGACCTACCCTACTTTAACATGATATTAGTTTCAGCAGTCTGGGTTTACAGAATTATTTCCTGAAAAAAAAATAGCTGGTAATTGATACTCCCAACCTTGGTGGTAAAGAAGGTTTTTTTTTATTGTTTTCATTTTTTTAAGGGCTATGATGTAGGTAGGTATTAGCTTACTTACATCAGTGTAGCACATGCATAGTACATTCTTTATATACTAAAAACTTCATTATCCTCTGTTCTCATCAAATGCCACAGAGAAAAGGATTTATATAAAGATTGGTTATATGAGTATGGGAACTGAAATCTCTCTACTTTTTCTCATATCAGATAATCACAGCTATGATTAAACTTTGCATGAGGGTCTTCTTGCTGAGTAAATTACCTCCCTCCTATGTGTTTGGCAAACAGAAGCCAGGATTTGGGATCTAAAAACATGGGATCTAACCTCAGTTCCAACACTCCATCACCTTTTGGAAAGATACTCAGCCTCTTCAAGTGTCCATGTTCTTACTGGTAAAATGGGAATAACACCCACTTCAAAAACATTTGGTAAGGTTTAAGTGAGATGGTACACAGAAAATCCCTTTAGGAACTAAAATCACATTTCACCACTGTTAGTTGCTGCTCTCATTTCAGATATACAAAACTTTCTGGAATCTCCTTGTTTTTGAATGTCAGGATATTTTGAATTTTAGAGAGGTAATTCAAGTGTCTGAGGCATAGCTCAGTGGTAAAGCAAGCGCCTATCATGCACAAGGTAGTGAGCCCCATCCCTGGTGCATGTGTGTACATGAGCACATGCATAAACACACACACAGACACATACACAAAAACAATTCAGTACACACATGCCAAAAATTAGAACATAGGTTCTGGAATATCAATCCCTAATCAAACACAGTACTACTTCAATAGCAAGTGACAAGATATTCCTTGTAAGCAGAAAACACAGAGACTATGAAACCTCATGATCAAAATGAATGATAGACTTTATTCTCAACAAAATTACAAAAATTTTCATTTTCGGTTGTGTTCCGTATTTCATCTGTACTCCTTTTAGGCAATCCATACAGATTCCAACTTTGTAGAACTTTACTAGACATCTTGATGTCTCTGAGACCTGTTGGCTGTGTTGTATAATGATGCAAAAGTAATAGTAAAAAAAACAGAGAAACTGGACTTTATTAAAAAATGTAAGAAGCATGCATCAAAGGACATTATTAAGAATAAAAAGGCAAACCACAGAATAAGAGAAATCATATACATATCTGATAGAGTTTTATATCATAATTATGTAAACAGTATGTATGAAAAGAGCCAGGGATTTCCAGAAAACCTATATGTTTGGGCTCCTAAACAAATAGTGAGGTGCCATTGCCAACTTATAGTTAAAATCAATGAAAATAAAAAGAAGAGAAAAGAAAAAATGCCAAATGAGAAATGTCTTCATGTTGAAGAGCTTTCACACCTCTCCTCTTTCATTTTAAGACAATTGTTCATTTACAATCAGTGCAGTATTTATTACTCCAGCTAAAAGACTACCCAGCTTCTGCTTTTCACTTTTCCTCATTTAAGCACCACTCTCTCCTCTGTTCAGACTTTTTCCTCTATCATTGATCATATATATAAAACATTTCCAAATCGCCTTCAAAGGAAACAGTTTGACATGCTAAATTAAACGGAGCTCCAGAGACATTTATTTTCAGCAGCAAAACAAACTCAACGACAAAAAAAAAAAAAAATGACAAGCCCATCAGATCTTAAACCGTATTTCTTTTTGTCCGCATGTTAAACAGCAATAATGTAAATGAATGTGAACCGCTTGGCGAGCTGTGAGAAAAATAAGCTGCAGATTACAAAGCAGGGGAGTGAATGCTGAAATTGGTGGAATTCGAGGATGACACAATGGGAGGCGACCTGAGCCTTCATTAGAGATTCTCATTTCTCACTCATTCCATTCCCGGTTATAAAGTACAGTGAAATGGATCATGGTAATTGTAATGTTGATTGCTGCATGGGTTTAGGGGAAATGAATACTGCTACTACCTCTTCCCTCTCTCTTCTCCCTCTCCTGCTTTTCTGTTACATCCATGGGATTTACAGAGAGCTTTTCCAAACTATCAGAAGGATCAAACTCTTTAGTAGTTTTGACATTTCTATGGCCTATGGGCTCTAGTGCAATTTTCTCTTTTAAAAAATGAGACGTGATACCATCAACAGATGACAAACCAAAGCCGAAGCCTTGGTGCTTAGGATATATTACTCTTCCTGCTGCCAAGAAATAAAATAAAAAGAAGAAAGAAAATCTCTAGTTGTCTATGTAAAGACTCTATAAGGAAACCAGAGAGGGCAAGGAGCTTATTGGATATTACTGGTGATAGGAAATAAGACTACAAAACCTATCACATCAAGGGTACTCATTAAACTACATTCAAAGCTCTTTGTAAATTAAATTTATTACAATTTGATAACCACTTTAAGTAGGTTTTATGGGATTGATCCAGTAGTAAGTTTTTCAAATTAAACCAAGGGAAACAACATATTAGATGCTGACATCTGTTTCCTGTCATGCTCAGAAAGCATGCTAAAAATTGGCTGGCTCATGGAATCAAGGTACCACTTACTTTTTCCACAAGAGTGGCCAGATTTCAAAAGGACTAGTGTAGATTTCTTAAGGTCTGTTGTAGGTTTTAAAAAAATGGGGGGGGCTGGAGCGGTGGCTCGGTGATTATGGCACTTGCCTGGCATGTGCAAGTGTGCGAGTTCAAGCCCCATCACCATGTACACAATGAAGTATCTGAGGAATGAAGGTCACATGAAATACTAAATAAAAATTGCTTCTCTCTTTAAGAAAAAGAAAAGAAAGACAGAAAAGAATTAGAATGAGCACAGTGAAGAGAGTATGTGTAATTACAAATGAAGAATGATGTTGGTAGATTTCCAGGTGAGTGTAGAGAAGCCTAGCAAAATCTGACTGAGGGTATCACGACCCCCAAGCCTGAGCTGCACCCTGTATCTGTAGACTTGTTCACATTCTATATCCTCATTCAAGAAACGGAAAGAAAAGTTTCAAGATGAGCGTCTATTGCCATAATTCTGGTGGGTGGGATAAGGCCATCTGACCCTTTGAACCCCAGTGAGCTGGTGGAGCTCACAGGCTTTATCTGACTTCGTGGTCAAGAACCAGTGTTTCTTACCCTTTTGGTTCCCTGAATAGGTAAAAACTTCCACTTTGTTATGTCCCACCTATCTGGGAGCAGCCTTCTAAATATGAAAAATGTCACCAAGAACACATCATTCAGACTCAGACAGATTATGTCCATACAAAATTCTGGGCATCTATAATTCCACAGAGTGGAGGTTATTATCAAATTGATGGGACAAGGAAGCTCAGATATTTGACTAAGAATTACTCTGAGTGTGTACACAAAGGTGTTTCTGGATGGAATTAACATTTGAATGGGTAGAACAAACTGGGGGTGGGTGGGATCACCCTCCCTAATGTGAGTAGGGCCAATCAAGCTGGTTGCAGGACTGATTAAAAGCAAAGGCTGAATAAGAATTGCTCCTGCTCCAATGCTTGGGCTGAATCATTGGTCTTTTCTGGGTTTTGGACTCAAACTGAAACATCAGTTCTTCCTGGGTCTAAAGTCTGCCAATTTATGAACTTAAACTAGCACCATTGGTTGTTTGAGTCTCAGGCACTCAGAATTAGGTTGGATTGACATCATTGCTCTGGTCTCCAGCTTTCGAATGGCAATACCAGAACATATCAACCTCCAAAGCCATAAAGCTAATTCCTACTTGTATTTATAAAAATTAGTATATAAGTCCATATGTATGCATAGTATATAGACACAAAAATATAAATGAGATAAATAGCATAAATTATATATATACACATACACATTTCGATTATGTTATCCTACTGTTTCTGTTTCTCCAGAGAAGTCCAATATGTGTAGTTACAAAGTTTTGGAATTTAAATACTACGGTATGAAATATGAATCCAGTGAGGCTGTTATAGTTTGAATGTGAGGTGTCCCCCCAAAAATCATGTGTGACAATGCAGGAATGATGGGGTGAAATTATTGGTTTGTAAAAGCTTTAACCTAACCAGTGAGTTAATTCCCTAATAGGGATTAGTTAGCAACCAAAGGCAGGTACCCAGTGGCTGGAGAAGGGGGCTGGGGCCATGCCTTTGGGGCATACATTTGTCTCTATCTGCTTCCTGGAGCCATACCTTGAAACACTTCCCTCTGCCACACTCTTCTGCCATGATGTTCATCCTCACCTTGAGCCCTAACGAATGGACCCGGCCACCTATGGACCAGAACCTCTGAAATCCTAAGACCCCAAATTAACTTTTCCTCCTAAAATTTTTCTTGTCAGAATGTTGGGTTACAGCAATGGAAAAAGCTTACTAAAAAGGGGTCAAACATTTAAACTTGAGCTTCTAATAGGATTGGTGGGGTATGCTTAGAAAATATAGTTTATTACTGCTTTCAAATTAAGTAATCATTATGAATTTATATAATTATCTTGTATACATATGTGTTGATAAACTCACAGAGACACATGAGCAAGAAATGAAAGGCAAAATAGGTTGCAGACACTCCCCTTAAACTATTATGGTGCTGGGATTCAACAGAACTTTAAAAGGAATAGAAACTCCACATATGTACTTAAAAAATGTGGCTCACCAAGGACCGACAGGTTAATATAATTTCCTCTGCCCATAGTTTTACCTTAAAGTAAAAAACAAGGAAAAATTGAACAGAAATAAGTCAGGTAGTTTCCCATATCAAAATCCATTTTCCATTTTGTTGATAAATTGTCTAATTCAGAAAATAATGTTGTTTCTATTGTTTTCCAGAATTAATGTCATTTATCTTTATAGTTCTATTTCCAAAAAGAAATTTCATGAGTTTCCAATCCAACATTGCCTCCAATTACTCCCTCTATTATTACTTATCTGACTTGCTTCCAACCTTTGATGCGTGAGATTTATAAAATTGCTCAAGTGGTTAAAATCAAAGGATTTTCCTCAGTCTCTTTCTTCTTGAGCTCCATACAGTATTTGGCTCTGTATGTTACCTGAGATCATACGTAAACATGTTATCAGGAAAGATCCCATAGCTTTCATGAGAATCTCAAAGAATAAAATTGTATGGCACAGAAAAAGACTCTTCAATTGAAATAATGATAGAAAAAATAATTTGGGTTAGCTCTTCATCACTATAACCAAAATATCTGACATAAATTTAAATGAAGAAAGGTTGATTTTGGCTCATGAATTCAGTCCACAGTCAGGCTGACTCTACTGCTCTGGGACTGTGGTAAGGCAGAACATAGGAGAAGGTTATGGAAGAGGAAAACTGTTCAGCTCATCACAGCCAAGAAGCAGACAGAAACAGAGGAGGGGGCCAGGGATAAGGCATCCCCTTCCAAGCACCCCCCAAAATTTTCTATTCAAATCATTGTTCTATCAATTGGATTAATCCAGTGATGAGGGTGGAGCCTTTGTGATCCAATCATTATCTAAAAGCCCCACCTTTCAGTCTTGCTTTATTAGGGACCAAGTCTTCATCACATGAACTTTTGGGGAACACTTCAGATCCAAACCATAACATAAATGCATAAAATATAAAGTAATTGGAGACCTTTGTCAAAGTAATTCTGTGAAGTGTGTGGGATAAAAAAAATGCCTATTATAAAAATGATCTGTAAAAATGAAAGAAAAGTAATAAAGGGAGAACATCAGATGTAGTTTCCATTTTTTCAAAAAGGGAGTCTCTTTTTAATCACTTAATCTCATCTTTAGCAATAATTTGGCAGTTACATTCAGAACAGTTGTCTGATAGGACATGTAATAATCATCCACTGATTTTCTTTATTTTATAATGTTCTTTCTGGTTTATGCTGGTCAATAGAATGAGTGATGGTGGGCCCGAGTCGCCACCTTGGCTTCCTGATTCTCACATCTAAGACTTGTCCTTCGCTTTGTATTTTTATATTTTATTTTAATTCTTAATGCTTTACGTGTGTGCTTGTTTTGCTTCCAAACTCTAGACAATCAGAAGCATAATCTCATATATCTCAACATGATCTGGTTAATAAAAAGGTAACTTAGACACAGAGGCCCTGAGTCTGAATTTGACCTCCTCAGCTCTGCAAACCTCAGTTTTTTCATCTGTCAAGTACTGCTAATAGTACATTCTTCCTACTGTGGTTTTGAAGTGAGAATACCTGTAAAGCACCTTTAGAATGGCCTGGCCACAGAAACAGGTCCATAAACATTGATGCAGTTATTTATATGACACATGGATCATTCTGCACAGCAATACAACGTCATGATACAGAAAGATGGCTTTGATATTGCAAAGGGTTGGGTTCAAACCAGGCATCGGACTTTTCTAGCTGTGGAAATGTGAGCAAGATTATCATAGCAGGAGCAAGACATCCAGAACAAATGAGCAAATGAAGTTTGATGCTTGCAATATTCACCATGCTCACTATTGGAAAATCCTCATCCATGCTTACAATGACTGCGTCATTCTGCATTTACAATCTGTTTCCCCTTTTTTTTTAAATTTTTTTATTTTTGAACAACCTTACAAGATTTTAACAAAATAATATAAAATGTGTAAATATTCTGGATATTGCAATTATCCCCAGGAGTGCCCCCCCATTACCCTTCCTTATCCCTCCCTTCCCCTTCCCATTATAACTCTAAAAAAGTATTAGATTGTAAAGCATTACATCTTATCTGGATTTAATTCATGCTAATAGACCAACTTTCTCATTGTCTAGGGTCTAGACCCCACCTCCACAGATGAGTGGAGACAGTCGACCCTTAGATCTCTGGGTTAAGCTGATTTTACTCAACATGATCTCTTCCATAGCCATCCATTTACCTTTGAAGGCTGCAATATCATTGTTTCTAATTGCTGTGTAATATTCCATGGTATAAATGTACCACAGTTTT
>PVKS010038230.1:0-18062 GCA_004027875.1 Aplodontia rufa
TACTGGTGAATCACGTATTGGGGCCTATAAACCACAGGTGGGGACTGCATGCATTCGCGCTTCCCAAGTGATTACTTGGCACAATTAAAAGCACTTTTTGAACTGAACAGCATAGTCATTATTTGCACCAACAATGTGGCTAGATGGAGGTGGTAGAAGGTAACACAGAAATGGCATATGGGCTGGAGACATTCACTGCAAACTGAGTAGAGACATCCAGTTGGGAGCTTAGAAATTATGTGTAAAGCTGAAGCTATCTTACCTTTTATATTTCTAATGTGGTAAATACACATAACATAAATTTTACCACCTAAACCATTTTTTCTGTGCACCATTCAGTAGAGCTAAGTAATTATTTCTTTTGCATTACGTTCTCACAGTTCTTCCATGCCATAATTTCCTTACTTTTTAAGGCTGAAAAATATCCCATTTTATAAATGTATCTCATTTTCCTTATCCAGTACTCCATTGATGGGCTCTGGATTGCTTCTTCCTTTTTAGTATTGTGAATAATGTTGCTATAGACGTGGGTGTACAAGCTGCCTTAGTTCTGAGAATCACAATGTCATTTGCGGCCATTAAGGCAATCACTCTTTTATTATACTTTTAATTTTAATATTATACAATTAAAAGTATAATAACAGGGGCTGGAGCTGTGGCTCAGCAGTTACAGTGCTTGCCTGGCATGCGTGAGTACACGAATTCAAACCTAAGCACCCACATACACAACGAAGTCTCGGAGCATTGAAAGCCACATGTTAAACTAAAAGCGTTTCTCTCTTTCTCTCTCTCTCTCTCTCTCAATGTCCCTCTCTTTAAAAAAAGTGTAATAACAAAAACACTAATAAATTCCAAAAGAGAAGTTGAAAACTACAACCTATTAGGCCAAATTCAACTCACTGTCTGTTTCTGTACAGCCTACAAACTGAGTTACTTTTGCATTTTAAATGATTTTTTAAAAAGATAAAAAAATTTTATAACACAAGAAAAGTATGTGAATTTCAAATTTCAGTGTCTATAAATAAAGTTTTATTTATAGAAATATAGCCATACTTGTTCATTTATGCATATCTATGGCTGCTCTTGCTATACAACAGCAGAGTAGTTGCAACAGAAAGTATGGCCTGCAGAACCTAAATGTTTATCTATCCTTTTTCAGAAAAAGAGTTTGCCAGACCCTGTTTTAGAACATCAGGAATATCATTAATGTGGCATTTTAGTCAAATAGTATTTTGATTAACTTGGTTATAGTGAATCTGGGAAAAAGTATTTCTGATTCTCTGTGACACTTTATTTCTTCAGAGCTGTTTAAGCTAGGCCAATTGTACAGATGCTTATTTCAGTAAAGTAAATGGTCTTACAGTCAAAATGTCTTTTTGAAAAAGCCACCATGGCTCAGAAACCAGACAACTCAGAGGGGCATGGAGGCAGGAGAGGAGAATGAACAAGCTCAGGCCCAGCCAAGCCTGAGCACCTTGTATGTGACCTGGGGGCGGGAGGCATGCAAAAAAGTATTATGACAGCAGTCACACTGTAAATTCTCAGTTATGAGATATGTTATTCATAATTTCCTCAGTACCTTAGGAATTAAGCATAATAATTAATGATCCTTAACTATGTGCCAGGTTATGGGCTATACACATTTCACTTAGATATTGTCCCATTTTATTATCAACCTAAACCCAGTAAAGATAAGTTTGACAGGCTGGGTATTTCTTATCTGAACTACTGAGACCAGAGATGTTTTAGATTTCAGAAATTTGGGGATTGCATTTCATGTACACCTTATACACATAGCCTAAAGGTAATTTTATACAATAATTTTAGTATTTTTATAATAATTTCAGTATTTTTACTGTGACCCATCACATGATCAGATGTGGAATTTTCTACATGTGTCCTATTGGTACTTAAAAATTTTGGATTTTGGAGCCTTTTGGATTTCAGATTAGATTAGTAACCATTACTACTGAAGTTTACAATAAGGAAACAAACAAACCCATAGTGATTATCACAGTGCCAACAAAAAGGTAGACTTAGGGCTTGAATCTTAGCTGGCCAACTACCTGCTAGTCGCTTCAACTACCTCTGGGAGGAGGGGCCCCCACATTGGTCACACTCCTCAGGTGATTCCAAGACCTTGACTGACCTCCAATGTTCAGCCAACATGAACCAGACCCTAGAAACACCAAGCAGCTGAGTAAATTAAAACAATAAGCTTGTTTTACCCAGAGATTCTTTGAACCATAATAAAATTATTTTGTGCTCTTGAGTGAAAAGGGAAGAGAAGATGATGCAGGGGATGAAGAGGGCAGAGATTTTGAAAGGCTTGGGTTTGTATTCAATCTTAGCTAAGGCCCATTCGTCTAGGATTTTTTAGTGTCTGCATTCCATGATTCTCAGGCTTCCCCCGTCACTATTACTTCATTTTCTCCTTTTGCCAAGGTCTATTGAACTAGAAATTTGCTTCCCTCAATTCCCAATGATCTTTGATTGCTCTCCAGTTATTTCATGTGTTCTGGTCTTTGTCCATGAAGCCATGTGAATAACAGGAACTTTCTTCAGTACACTTTTGGTATTTTTCTCCATTCCCCCCTTCTTGTATTCTTCAGAATACAGTATATTGATGGGTAAACTAAAATTAAAAAACATCCAAAAGTCATGAACATCCATCCTCATCAGTCCCATGGCATATTCACCCCTCCAACTCTTAGACAGTCCATGCACCAGTTAAGATTTCCTAGCATCCCTGCATCCCCCAGCTCAGGCACTTACCTCCTAGTGTTTGCAATGGCCGCCTAAGAGATCTTTCACCTCTTAGGTAATTTTCACTCTAATACACTCATCCTACACACTGCTGCCCAAGTACCCTTGGAAGGTTGTCATGCAATCAAGGTCTCTCTTAGCCTCTGTATTAAATACAAACTTATGACCTCTATAACAGCACATGGGAGGCAGAGTAGCTCAACTCTTAGGGCCATAGTCCCTGGACTCAAAATGTTTATGACTAAATTGTGACTCTTCCATTTACACATTGTGAAACTTAAGGTTCTTTTTTCTATAAAGAGAGAAGGAATGTGAGAGAGAGACAGAGAGAATCAATTTTTTTGGAGTTTTTCACATGGCTTTTGTTGCTCTAACACTTAATTGTGTACGTGGGTGCTGGGGTTTGAACCCTTACACTTGCACATGCTGGGCAAGCGCCATAACTGCCTAGCCACCACTCCAGCCCCAAACTTGTTTCTTGATATCACTGAGCTCCAATTTAGCCATCTGTAAAATAAAGCTGAGGAGAATACATTCTTTATAGGACAATTGTAAGAATGCAGTGTAAGCATATCTACTTTGCAATTTAACCACTGCTAAAGTATTTACAGTATTCCCAGTAAAACTTTACTGCCTAGTGGCTATCATCATAGCACGAACATGGTAGCCAAATCCATATTCTGAGCACTCTTGTTCTCAGCACTTAAAAGAAATAATATTGGTGTCCCCTGAATAGAACCAACGCTCTTCTGTTTCCATGCTTTGGGACTGTGTCTGGCCTTATGCCTTGCTTTGGGTCCCATGTGAGTGCATGCAAAATCCTATCACTTCTTCAAGAAGACCACCACTTCTAAGAAGCTATTCCAGGTCTTTCTGAGTACATGAAATTTTCCATTCTTTCCAATGTTTTTGGAGGGATGGAGCTTCTCTTTGTAAAATAATATGTTAAAAAAATTATAGATTATAAAACAATCTATAAAGTTGCCTAAATATTTTGCTAATGATTATTTTAAGAAATCTGCAAAGTATGGGAAAGGAAATTGAAGGTGATGTTACTCAGAATAAATATTTTGCATAAGTATTGACATTAGTTAGAACTTTTGCTTCAATTAAAAGAAGCCAAATTAAATTTAAATAAGGAAAGAAAGATTTTACCATAGACTTTTAGGCAGTTCTTAAAAAGGGGCTAGAACCAAAATTTGAAAAAGTGCAAGATGTTTCTCTCTCATACATATACCAGCTTTTGTATAACTGAATTAACCAGCTCCAGTTGATATAATACAAAACTACAATGAAATACAAAATTAATTTGCTTCTGGTGGGGCCAGCTCTAGATCTTCAGAGATAGCATCCAGTAGGCCAGGTTTGGGTCAGATTCCCCACCCATGCCAAGTAGGAAGAGCTCACCCTCTAAGCCAGGGGGCAGGACCCACAGGGAGGAGCAGTGATTATGAATTGGGCTGAGGCTAAAAAGTACCTACTGAACTTTTCAACAATTTTTGAATCTAATACACATCACCCATAAGATCAACCACCTTTCATAATAGCATAATAGTATTGTTTTTTAATGTTTCACATGTTTTGGAAATGAAGATCAACCACTTTTCATAATACCATAATAGTATTGTTGTTTAATTTTCACATGTTTTGGAAATGGGGAAAAATAATCCTAAATACAGTTTAATAACGAGTTAAAATAGTGACTCTGCTGTCCCTTTTTCTTGTTGTTGTTACTAGGGATGGAACCCAGGATGCTTAACCACTGAGCCGCATCCCCTGCCCTTTTTACTTTTTTTTTTGAGACAGGGTCTTGCTAAGTTGCTTAGGTCCTCACTAAGTTGTTAAGACTGGCTCAACTTGGGATCCTCCTGCCTCAGCCTCTGGAGCCACTAGGATTACAGGCCTGCAGCACCAAGCAGGCTCCTTTCATTTGTTAATGGAAACACATGAATCATTCAGAAAAATAAGTCTGTTAGTTGATACTGAGTCAATGGTAGGATAGTTTCCAAAGGAATTTATGGGCTTTACCCTGGTGATCTAAGCTGCAAAAGAGCCATTTCTGGAACTACACATGTGGAGGCTCTATAGGAAAATCTAATTAGAAAACATCTATAAAAAATGGGGCACAAGAAGCTACCTGCTACCACAGTGTATTAATGCCTTCTCCCAAATCATACCCCAGCTTAGGAAACTAACGGCAGTGGTATTACTTAGCTGAGGGCTGTAAGTGCTCACTGAAATACTGTGACAGGAGCTGGAGGAGGCAGCCAGGCTTACTCTGCAGGTTCAAAATGCTCTAATGAGGGCAAATTCACGCTTAGCAAAGGCTTTGGGGCTGAATATTTGGGAAGACACATGAAACTACAGCACTTGGGTCCCCAGAATTACTCATGGGAAAAATTGGAGATACAATCAGTTGATTTTGTGACCCAGATATAACTTCAGAGTGACATCTGGAGAAAATAGTGTGATTATTTCATGCATTCCTTCTAACAAATGAAAATATCTGGATTACGTAGAAGTTACAGTTCTAATAGAAACCCCAAAGCTCACCTTCACAGGTGTGGACAATACAGATTCTAGAGCCACAGTGAGTTTAGTGACCTGAAGTACCCTGATATTTCTAATGGCATCCATCACCGTCACCTAGATGTTCCCAAGAAGTAACTGGTTTGCTGGAATCAGCGTGATTGGTGCAATCTGGGACAGAGATCAGCTGAACAGATAATACAGTTCGATTATACCTTTTACAAAATGCTTGGGACCAGAGATGCTTCACATAATGAGATGTGAGGATGGTTCTCGAGTCTGATCATGAGCGTCATTAAGTTTCACATAGGCCATACACACACAAACTGAAGGGGACTTTATGCAATGACTTGTGCACCTGAGTGCTGTCTGCACCCTGTGGCATGAAGCGAGGTGTGGACTTTTACACTGTGTCTTCATGTCAGTGCGCCACACGTTTCAAATTTCGGCGTATTTCGAATTCTAGATTTTTGTGTTAGGGATGTGCCATCTACGCAGTGTTAACTGATTCTGCATTTGAATACCCAATGAAGTGAGCTATGCTCCAGGCTTTATGACCTCTTTGTATTTTATATCTTCCTTATCCATTGGGCAGTATGAAAAACAACTAGGCTGTTCTTCCTATACTCCTCCATTATAGCATTTATCACATCGAATTGTCTGTTTATCAGTTCTTCACGTTCACTAGATAGTAAATTCCTTGTCAGCAAGGCTTTTTCTTATTTACCATTGTTTTCTAACACACGCATGCAGGGACACACGGTTGCTGTACTTCTACCCTCTACCCCATGCCTCTGGCTTTCCCTATACTCTAACACTCCTCCAAGTTTGCAGAATCACTGACTTTTCATCATTTTTCCTGTTGAAGGGTCCATCTCAATCTGCCTTCGTGATTTCCTTAATTTGGTCCACACATTCATGACCATTCCCTTCCTTAAATGTTCTTTGGTGAAGTTCATCTGACAATCTGTTTCCAACTGGCACTCTCTCTGAAGCAGATGGGTTCTATTCTTCTTACTTTCAATATGTGTCTTACCTTTAGTTTCAACTTACAACCTATTTTAATATCCAGAGTCCTCAAATTTTCTACTCTCAGACTATTGATCCAAGATAAAAAGGAGATCTCCAACTATCTCACCTCAGAATTTGTTATATTTTTGCTCTATTAATCAGTTTGGAAGTATAAAGACTAAATGTTAACAATGAAACTAACTTCTGGTATCATCTCACAATAGAGGTAGAAATAAGACAAGTCAGAAACTATTCTGTAATCTCTCTCCTTTAGTTTACTGTTAAAATATCAGGTCAGATTTCAAAAAGACAGCATTCATGAAGTTTTCCTAAAACCTTACTTCTTCCTTTAGAGAGTTTAAGCAACCAGTCTAGGGTCCAAAGCTAGTTTGTCATAAAATTAGATTCAGATTATAATCCAGATCCTAAAATGTTGGTTTACTGTATTCTACTAAATGAGTAAGATTAGCTGAGGTTCAAAGCTTGAATTAGGGAGAGAAACTGCTTCTGTCTACCACTGACCAGCTGTCTGATTTGGGGGAAGTTACATAAAAACGGGCATCATGATTTCAAAACCTACACTATTGATTACTTTAGAGATCCATTAGCAAGGATCTTACTGTTTTCATATGTGTTGTCTCACATATTCCAAATAGCCATCATGTAAGTTAGATTTTTCCCCCACCCTTTTTGATGGAAAGGGTACCACAAGTGAAGTCAAGATTTAAATCTGAGTCTCTGTAACACCAGAGTCCATGTTCTTTAGGCTACAAACAAACAACACAGAAGGATTTTTACTGGTACATTATCCTAGCATATTTCCTTAGTGTCTAATTGTTATTTTTCAATTTATTGAAAGAGTGTACCAAGAGACAGGTGTGATGGCACATACCTGTAAACGCCAGTGACTGGGGATGCTGAGGCAGGAGGATTACAAGTTTGAAGTCAGCCTTGGCAATTTGGAAAGTCCTAGCAACTTTTCGAGACCCCATCTCAAAAGATAGGAAGGACTGGGGATGCAGCTCAGTGATAAAGCATGTCTTGGTTCAGTCCTCAGTTCTAAAAAAGGAAAATAAATAAAAGAAAAAGTAGACTAAAGAAAGTTAGCTGGGTGAAGTAGCACTCATCTGTAATCCCAGTGGCTCAAGAAGCAGAGACAAGAGATTCACATGTTCAAAGCCAGCCTCAGCAATGTAGTGAGGACCTAAGCAACTCAGAAAGACACTGTCTCAAAATAAAAAAGGGCTGAAGATGTGGTTCAATCCCTGGGTTCAATCCCCAGTACAAAAATAAATAAATAAAATAAAAAGAGTTCCTTACAGCTATATCTCTTCAGATCATTGTACATTACAAAGGATTATCCAAAAACCTTCTCTTAGAGAAAAGAAAGGAGCTCACAGGGTACTGAAATGGAGTAAATTTCAAGCTGTTATGGTTTGTATGAAAAGTGTCCCCCCAAAAGCTCATGTGTGACAATTAGAAGACTGAGGTGAAAGGACTGGGTTAGAAGACCCTTGTTCCAATCACTGAGTTAATCCCATGATAGGAATTACCTGGTAGCTGTGGGCTGGGAGGGTGTAGCTGGAGGAGGTGGGTCACTGGGGGCATGCTTTGGGGTGTGTATTTTTTATCTGGCGTGGACTCCTGCCTTCTGCCATGATGTTCAGTCTCATCTTGAGCACCAAGGAATGGAGCTGGCCTTCTATGGACTAAAACCTCTGAAACTGTGAGCCCCAAATAAACTTTTCCTCCTAAAATTATTCTTCTCAGGTCTTTCAGTCTACAGCACCGAAAAATCTGACTAAAACACATGCGTATGTGATTATATCAAAATAAACCCAACAATTATGTAAATTGTACTGCACCAGTAAAAGCTAGCAAGCAAACAAACAAAACAAAAACACTCTTTTGGATTTTGGTTGAATAGAATTATTTTGTCAGTAGCAAAAATTAATATGAGCCTTTATAAAGTAAAAATTACAGTGAGAATTAACAATTTTTACAGTCAATAGTACTGGTAGAGACATTGAATATAAGAATATATAGCATTAAACAACCCAGCTGTCCCTCAGTGGATGAATGGACCAAAAAATTGTGGTACATATATACCATGGAATTTTACACAGCAATTAGAAACAATGATATTGCAGCCTTTGAAGGTAAATGGATGGCTATGGAAGAAATTATGCTGAGTAGAATCGGCTTAACCCAGAGAACCAAGGGTTGAATGTCTTCACTCATCTGTGGAGGCTGGATCTAGACCCTGGCCAGTGAGAAAGGTGGTCTATTATCATGTGTTAAGTCCAGATAAGGTGTAATGTTATACAACCTAATACTTTTTTAGAGATATTGTGGGAAGGGGAAGGGAGGGATAAGGTTGGGTATTGGGGGAGCACTCCTGGGGGTAATTCTAATATCCAGAATCTATACACATATTATATTATTTTGTTAAAAATTTGTATGGTTGTTCAAAAATAAATTTCTCAATAAAAAAGAATATATAGCATCCATTAGAATGTTTTCAACATAGAAGCATTTGAAAGCAATTTTGCAGCACTTTATTGTATAACCTTATAATGAAGTCTAAATAACAATCAACATCAGAGCTGAGTACTACAAGTTCAAGGTTATGACTAAACATAGTGATATCACTGAAATTCAGAATATAGCAACAGAATCAGCAAATGTTTTGGAGACACTCTCAACTTTGACAAAAGAAATACATACACTTTAAATTAGTAGACTTCCTTAAATATATGCATATATAATATATAATCTGTATGTATGGTTTGACCACAAGACCCTTTTACTAAAAAGTTTAAATTTCTCTTTGTGATTTTTCCTTAAAACAAATAATGAGAAATGGTAAGCTCTTTTATTTCCTCTCTTCTTATTTTTTTGTGTCAATATTCTATACCACTACCTACTTATAATCTATTTCATATGCTAGAGCTACTATTTCTTCTTTTTTTGGATATAGAAGCTTAAAGATAAAATGGATACATGAATCAGCATATTATATTATTTACATAAGCAACCATTATTTTTAAAATATTGATTATAGTATTTAAAATATTCTCACAGTTCTTGCAATGTGCCTTGACATTTGTTTAATACAATCAGCATAGTTTCTCTATCAATATATCCAGAGGATTTGTCATCTTACAACTGGATCATTGGAAAATTTCTGTTAAAGGAATAAGGGCCAGGAAAAGAATACAACTTTAAAATTATGATACCATTGACAATAGAGCACTGATCAGAAGCCCCTTTTTCTTTCAATAGCTCACTCACTCCCACTTGTTAAATTTTCAGAGTTTAATTTCCAAGATAATCAAAAAAGTGAAAATATCCATAATAATGAAGATAACTTACAGATAGTTTACACAAAATTGTCACACAATAAATGGAAAAAAATACACATGTATGTTACTGAAATATTAACTTAAAATCACAGAAATCAGTCCTTTTAAAAAGTTTTTAAGTTTTAGTTGGGTAGAATTCTTTTTTTATTTTATTTATTTTATTTTATGAGATGCTAGGGCTTGAACCCAGTGCTTCACACATGGTAGGCACAAGCTCTGCCACTAAGCTACACCCCAGCCCTCAGAGAAACCAGTTCTAGTGAAGGATTCATAATTATAAACTGATTGGACTGAGAACTATTTGCCTTTAATTAGGCAAAGTACTGTGTTCTTTATGTGTTTTGTCACCACTTTCCCCCCATCCCCGTCTCCTTGCTAGTTTGTTTTGCAATGGCATTTTCTTAGTCTCTTGCTTCACTCTCCCCTGTTCCTTCCCCCTGGCTCTGGTTTCTGAGAGGTCTCTGCTCAGCAGATGTCACCAGCCCTCCACCCTCATCAGACTGAGCACATTGTCCCAGCCCAGGCTAGGATTCAGGTCTCAGAGTCCTTCCTCCATTCCCAGGATCTCTTTCCCATAAATGGAAATTCTGCTAACAATTAGCATACCACACCACAGACAATGTTTAAAAAAGAAAGATCATCTGTGAGATTAGAATGTTACTATTAATTATGGAAACAAATAGCAATTACTTGAGCAGCTCACACAGGAAGCAAGCTATTATAACTTAAAAAAAAAGAAAGTGAGAGAGAGACAGAGAGAGAGAGAGAGAGAGAGAGTCAATTTTATTTATTTTTTCATCTGCTTTTGTTTTTCTGACAGTTGTGTATGTGGTGCTGGGGTTCGAACCTGGGTCCTCACACTTGACAGGCAAGCACCCTGTGGCTGAGCCACCTCTCCACATCCAACATTTTCAGAGTGTAAAAATTTAAATATCTAATTTCCTTGCCATTTGGAGAGATCTTATGAATGTTATTTAATTTCTGTGTCAGGGTTATTTTTATTTCCCCCATGGATGTTGAAGAATGTACATCTTTCTTAAATACAACAGATTCTCTACTTTGGTTTAAAGAAAAAAAAAAAAGGTTGTAAAAGTCCAAAGCATGACCAGTTAACCTCTCATCAGCTTAGTGTTCACACAATTTTTTGAATAATTTAAAATACACATATTTTTCCACTCACACCCAGATATTGTGGTTCACCCAAAGTCTATGGAATTTACATTTTATGTAACTATTGATTGTGATACAGAGAGCCTACTTTGAGAAATACATCATTAATAGGATGGTGAGATCAAGAAAAACATCAAGCAACTGGGGATGCAGCAGTGAACGACTTTGCATTGAAAAGCAAATTAAGGGCTGGAGTGGTGGCTCAGTGGTTTTGGCACTTGCCTTGCATGCACAAGGACACAGGTTCTTGTGTTGGAGCAACAAAAGCCACATGAAAAACTAAATAAAATTAATAAAATTGATTCTCTCTTTTCATCTCTCTCTCTCTCTCTCTCTGTTCCTCTCTTAAAAAAAAAGAGCAAATTAAAACAACAAGTGAATTTTTTTTACCCACTTATTTGCTAAAAATTAAAGATTGGTAAAGTCAACCATTAGGACAGATGCAAGGAATTGAGTCTCCTCTCAAACACCAATAGTAGGAAAATAACATGGCAGATATTACTGGAAGGTAATTAGCAATATATTTAACATGTGGAAGTAGAACTGTGTAAATAGAACCTGTATAAGTAAAAACTTGCATAGATACACAAATATATAAATATGTTCAGCACTATATTTGGAAGAATGCAAAATTGGACACATATGGTCAATCAGGAAGACAATGATTAATAACCCAGGAACATCTGTGCTATAAAATAGTAGGCAATATCAATAAAAATTTAATACATTGAAGACCTGTATAACAAAGTATCATAAACAGAATGAATTTCTGCCTACAGGAACTATGTAAAATATCTGCCTGTACATAACAAAGGATAGCAAGGAAAACTTCAACTTTGAAAATACTCTGCTTTGTATGGGTTTTATTATCACCTATTAAATTTCATGTCTTTTGCTTTGGCATCCATTGATATAATGGTAGTTATCCAAAATTACTGAAGAAGAGTAATTCAGCCCAGCGTTCTCATTTCATTAAAACCCTTAGAAAGCAGTGATTTTTGTTTGAATTCTTCTTGCTTTCAGAAATTTCACAAATAAAAAAAAAAATCACTTCAGGGGACAGGAGCAGAGAGGTAGAGGGGTGTGTGGTGGGATATTGAACAAATTGTATTGCTGATTTGTGTGCCTCTAGGAATATGTGACCACTAATAATCCTATCATTATGTAAAACTATAATGCACTAATAAAAAAAATTTTAAAAAAACAAAAAAAGTCACTTTTAAAGTATAAAACTATTCAGAAATCAGAAAAACAGGTATAAATTCAGGTTCGAGTGTTCTTTATTGGGATTTGCAACTCTCTGGCCAAATTCACCTATGCCTACCCTGCCACAGTGAAGGCAGGCAAGAGAAGTTACCAGCAGGCAAGGAAAAATGACAGGAGGCCCAGGGTGGGCAGCGACTTTATAGTCTGGGGTGGAGAAAGGAAGTTGGTGGGCATGGCCTTTTGGAGATTTGCTGGTGGATCCATCAATCAAGTGATTGCAAGATGCCATTGGAGCTTTTCTTCCAGCATCTGATTGGTTGTTCCTTTTTCACTCAGGCTGCCTGATGCCCTGCTCCCAGCTGCCTGGAATCCACCTAATAAAAAGCAGTCAGAAACATCAGTGCCACTTCAGAATAACAGAATCTGAATCATTAAAACCTGGATTAATGTAGTTTGACTATAACATGTATCACTATTCCTAATTCAATATTTGATTAGTCTAGAGGCAAGCTTGTATTCTTATGTATTTAGTCACGGTTCATATTTTCTTTAGAATCAGCTCTGAAATACATACAGCTGTCTCTGGGTATTCTTAATGTTTCATTTCTTTTAATTAATTTGTATAAATGGAAAGGCAGTTGTTTGCATATACAGTTATGCAAACTGTTTATAATCTATATACAAAAACTATATTCTGACATTTCCTATGTTTTATAGTAAATATATATCCTGTGTTATTTCTGTTATGTGAGCCTACAAACTTGTCTATATTGAAAGGTGAAATAAGTTGATAGATATAAAACACTCAAAAGGTTAACTAAGTTAACAATTCCCTCTTAATATCTATCCTCATTGAAAAGCAAAAAATATCTAATATTCAGGAATGCTAGGTCAAAGGTAGAAGTGATCAGAACTGAGCAAGGAAATGAACCTCAGATTGCACTTCCTAAAATAGTGGTCCTCAGACTTTGCAACATGTCGAATTACCTGGGGAATTTTAAAAGCTCCCAATGACGCGGCTGCACAGCAGAATCTCCCTATCTCTGTTGGTGGAACATCAGGAGTTTTAGAGCAGTCCAAAGTAATCCAACTAGCAAGAGAGATTGAAAAACAGGGCCCTAGAAAGCATTCAACAGTTTTAAAGCAGCAGCCACCTCAGCAGATCAGAACAGCCAAAGAAGTCAATACCAGTGACAGTCAGTGCCTGGTAAAAGGAGCCACAGTCGTCACAGTGGATTAACAGGGCAGTTGGTGTTTACTTTAAAATAAAAAAAAATTAATGCATTAAATGAAGGACTAGAATCCTTAAGTCTTTGACACCTGTGCCTTTCACTGGGAATGAAATAATTAGAAGCTAGGCCACCTGTGTGTGTTTTCCACCTCTCAAATGAGATCACGGTTTAATTATTTAGAGTCCAGAGTTTAAGGAATTAGACACTAGAGATCAGCTTAAGCAGGTGGTTTACTCTTTTTCTTTGCTTGGTACTTAACTTTCTGCATACTCTCTGTGCCTTCTACAGCAGGCCCTGTCACCTGGCAGTCACTGCACAAGGCTGTCCTGGCAATGGAATATATCTGCTCTTTCATTGAAAAAAAAAACATGAAAGGGTGTATAGCGACAGTAGAAATTTAAATATATGCCCCTAGAACATTGATTTCAGTCATATTTTAAGACCACAAGCTTTTTTAGAAGTTCAAGGCTTTCGAATGTTCGTTTTTTCACAGAAATCACTGGTTTTCAATTGCATTCTATGCTCTGGGAATTTTGTGAAGCCGGCACACAGTGGAATCATTGATAATTTTATTGTGTGTATTCCCTTGTGGACTCTAAATTTCTCTGTTTCATGATTATTTAACAGTTACTTCACTAGAACTTGCTATGGTGGGTCTCATGAGCTAATAAGTCATGTGTGCAGCTTATTTTAATCCTTATGTTTTAAGTAATACAGAGTTATAATTTATCCTGTTCAATTCATAAGGAATAGGACAGTGATAGATTTTTTTAAACTACATCTATTTTTCTTATTGTCACTTCCCCATTCAGTGCTAAATTTCTTATTAAAACTTCCGCAGTCTTAGGTCTTGACACACAGGTTAAGAAAGATTCCCACATTTAGATACCTCCTTTGGGGACTGGAGCGGTGGCTTGGTGGTTATGGTGCTTGCCCAGAATGCACAAGTACACAGGTTCAAACCCCAGTACCATGTACACAACCATGTCCAAGGAACAAGGACCACATGAAAAACTAAATAAAATTCTGTCTTTCTGTCTCTTTCACTGTCCCTCTCTCTTTAAAAAAGTAAAATAAAAGGAAAAAAGATACCTCCTGGGAATTTCATTCCTAGCTACAATGCTTTGTAGGCAAATCCAGGAAAATCAAGGTCTAAATTTCAGTTTCAGGCTGAACATAGCATTCCACAAATTCATTCCAAGAATAGGGTAGAAACATTAATACTTCGGCTATTTTGAGGGGACAAACTAATGGCAGTCATTCCCAAACATGTCTTCTTAGAATATCCTGTAAGCCTTCCAGAAACTTCAAAGTCTTGGCCATGCACATGGATGAATCACAATTTCTGGGGCAAGTCTCAGCCATCTGAAGTTTTTGAAGCTGCCTAAGTGGCCCTAATACTGGGATACTACTGACTCCCCAATGGCATCTACAGACATTATTTTAATTTAGTTGGGGTTATTCCTGGGTTTTAAGTCAGGAAATAAAAATATTCCATCTCTTTTTAGAAAAGGGAGATTTTCTAATAATGAAAGGATCTGAGTGTGATCAATCTACGGGAATAAGTGAGCAAGATGGCACTGTGTGGTCATTTATCTTAGTGCATGTGAATTACTAATGAAAGTAAAATTCCTTTTTTGTGAACACCAAATAAGGCAAGTCATTCATTAAGGATTTTGTGAAGCCATCTAATCACTATATAAGACAAATAGCTGGGGCTGGAGCAGTGGCTGGATGGTTACGGTGCTTGCCTAGCATGCACAAGTACAAGGGTTCGAACCTCAGCATCACGTACATGACTAAGAGTTGTAGCCATATGAAAAACTAAATAAAAAATTGATTCTGTCTATCTCTCTCATTGTCCTCCTCTCTTAAAAAAAAAAAGATAAATAGCAAAATACCTGGGTGTATTTTATTTTTATTTATTTATTTTTTAAAGAGAGAGGGACAGTGAGAGAGACAGAAAGAGAGAAACAACTTTATTTAGTTTTTCACATGGCTTTAGTTGCTCCAACTCTTAGTTGTGTACGTGGTGCTGGGGTTTGAACCCGGGTCCTCGCGCTTGCCAGGTAAGCGCCGAAACCACTGAGCCACCAATCCAGCCCCTGGTTGTATTTTATATTAGGAGAAGTTAAAAATATTTTCACTGCTTTATGAATAATTCTTGATTTAACATTAAATTTATACAATTACCTTTTATCAAAATTGTATTTAATTATAATTGTTTATATATAATTGATTAATAAAAATACAAAATGTGTAAAACTATATTTTTTAGAAAAATTTAATATATTTAAATAGTTCTTTTGCAGAAAAAAATAAATGAGGTACTTAGCCTTTTGGTACGTTACGAGTGTCATGAGTACTACGAAGACAAATCAATTCAGGAGAAAGCACATGTGAATTCAGTGGGTCACTAAACAACGACTTACTGAGCAACTATTATAAGGTAAGGCCAGAACTGAGTGCCTGTGGATAGAAGAATAAACTTGATCCTCATACTCGTGAACATTACAGTTGGATGAGGATGACATCCACTTCATAAGTAAATATAGCTTATTAGTTTTGGAGTAAGCTGTAAGACGGAATGCATGGAAACATTAATCTGTGGTTCAGAGAAACATTCCTTTTGCAAGATACAGCAAGACTTCATGAGATGAAGTGGGTATTAGAAGACACTTGGAGTGACTCTGGTTATGTGCCTACGTTCATTTCAGTTTCAGTTCTCTTATTCCAAGTTTGAGATTTAGTGAAATTAGTTTCTCAGAGAAGTATCTGCAAACAGAGAGAGTAACCTCTATGACCCTGAAAGACAGTTATCATATTCTCATCATTGACTGAAAGTGGTCTTTGGGACCATAAGCATCCAGATTTTTTGTGATTTTTTCTTTAGCTGTGTGACATTAAGAACATAAATTTATCCCTTAGCACCTTCTTGTCTCATTGCCTTGTTAATAGAGTGGACACTTATGTACACCTGCTAGGGTCATTACAAGAATCACATAAATTTATATATTCATAAATTTATATATTCATTCAAGTTCAGTTACTGCTACATGCTAAGTCCTCAACCAGTAATTTATTTCTCTTCACATAGCCCTTATTTAGTAGTATTATTTGGAATAAAACATTTTGATTAAAGGTAATTTAGCAGCTGTTCCAAAATTAGTCACACAATACCAATGGAAGGGCTTTAAAAACACAAATTCTTCTATAGGCCCAATCCCAAGACATTCTCGTAAGAGAGGGCTTGTAAATCTCAGGAATCTAAAATTTTAAAAGGGTTTCTAGGTGTTTCAGATGAGGATCTGAACTTGGGATCCACTTGTTTATGAAACTTATAAAATAATCACCCCAGTTGAAAAGGAATCAGAAGCATCTATGGGGATAGCTTGCTTCTTTCTGATCCTACATTGACATGTAAAATCCCTTCTGGATGGTACCAGACACATCGCCTTTGAAATGTAACTGTAGCATCCTGAGTTAACAAGTACACTAAAATAGTGCTCATGCAAGGGCACACTGAGTCAATCACAGCTGTAGTGAGAAGACAGCTTACAACACAAGCCCTCTTTTCATGTCAGATCTATCCTGAGTCCCACAGCTGGGCAAAAGTTCAACCTTGTCTCCAAGTTCTACCTCAAAGTTACGAGTGCATCACCAATTTTGCACTCTAAGAAAAACAATCACATAACAAGCACTGAATTTAGGTATGTTTCTTGTGTGAGTCTCAGATATTTTTAGTACTGTAGGATGAATCTATGATATAATTATACCAGATTTTCTGCTTCTGGAATTTGAAACCACTCAGCCATCGTTTGTTAATAAATAGCAAATGGTAACCATAAATGCAGGCACTACCGTACAAGGTATAATTTGAAGGATGAACTTAAAGGAAGTCCACCCATAATCAGAATACAAAAACAACCTTTATGAAATATAGTGTATATTGTATATAGGTAACTCAGTAACTTGCCTTGAATGCAAGAGTTTTTTGTTGTTTTTGTTTTTTGTCATAATGTAGCTTCTAATATAATATTGCTATGTAAAACCCATCCTCCTAAGAGAGCCGTACAGCATAACAATTTAACAGTATGGTTATTTTTAAACTTTCTTTTTAATTAATACATTAAATTCTCTCAACTCATGAGAGAAATTATTCTATTTTACAGTTTACTTTCAGTATTTCTTACTTCATCTTTTATCCACTCCCCACTGCTTTTTTTTTTATTTAAACCCACAAGAAAGGTCATAGGACATTACATTTTCTTTTTTTTTTTTAATTTTTTATTTATTATTATTTTTTGAACAACCTTACAAGATTTTAACAAAATAATATAAAATGGGTATAAAATGTGTAAATATTCTGGATATTGCAATTATCTCCAGGAGTGCCCCCCCCAATTACCCTCCCTTATCCCTCCCTTCCCTTTCCCTTTATAATTCTAAAAAAAACAAAAAACGGTATTAGATTGTAAAGCATTACATCTTATCTGGATTTAACTCATGTTACTACACCAACTTTCTCACTGTCCAGGGTCTAGTCCCCACCTCCACCTATGAGTGGAGACAATCGACCCTTAAATCTCTGGGTTAAGCTGATTTTACTCATCATGATCTCTTCCATAACCATCCATTTACCCTCAAAGGCTGCAAGGTCATTGTTTCTAATTGCTGTGTAATATTCCGTGGTATAAATGTACCACAGTTTTTGGATCCATTCTTCCTGTGAGGGACACCGGGGTTGTTTCCATAGCCTAGCAATGGTAAATTGTGCTGCCAT
>PVKS010038231.1:0-18067 GCA_004027875.1 Aplodontia rufa
GAGCAGAACCTGCCTTCCATAGGGAGCAGAAACCACCTTCCATTGGGAGCAGAAATCACCCCATACAGATGTATTCGGGAATGTTAGGATGCAGGTGGGGCGGACAACGGATGCTGGGAGGTCCTCGCTCACAGGTGAAGGGCCAGCCTGGGGAACCACGGTCATGTTCCATGGCCAGGCAGAAACTCTGGACAGCTTTTCCTGCTCTGCCCATGTCCTGGCTTTGTCCTGGCCACTCTTTCCTGATGCCTATGGTCTCCTTCCTGCCACCACATCTGCTCCATCTGGGCAGGGCAGCTCCGCTCCCATCCTTCAGACTAAGCCTCTCCTCTGCCAGGCTGACACAGGTCCCGCCCTGATGCCCGTGCCCCCCTTCTGGTCCCCATGCAGCCCTTGTGAGACACTGCCACAGCACTCTCACGTGACAGTGATGGCTCCTGTGTGACTGTATTCTCTGGAAGGCTCCAGCTCCCTAAGGGGACCTTCACGTCTGTATGGCACCCACCTGGTAAAATTTGGACACAGCATCACTGCTCAACAAAGTCATCTGAATGAACAGGGGGCCTTTCCAGTGGTGCATTTCCTTGGATGAACCAAGAGCATTTCAAAATTAAAATATTTCCCCACCAGAAAGCTCTGTTCCCTCTGGGTCCCTTTATGGTGAACATGCCTCTGCCCACCCAGACGCTCTGTCTGGAAGATAGAGAAGTGCACTCCTCCCCCTTCCTGCACCCCTGCTCAGGGCTGGCACTTCCCCACCCTCCTCTCAGGCTTGAGTCAGGTCCTGAGCCATTCCCACTTCCTCCTTTCTCCGTTGCCCTCTCCAGAACATTGCACTTGGCCAGCAGAGCGCTCCTGGAATGTAGAGGAACCAGCCAGTGTTCCCAGACCCCCAGTGAGAGACAGCATGCTGCTGGCCCCCAGCTTCCCTTGCATCACATGCCCTGGAGGGCTGCAGTCCCATGAGTCCTCCCAGGGGCTGCCCAACACACACGGTTAGCACTATTCAGTTCCGACCTTCCTGCCATCCTCTAGCCCGTGCCACACATGGAGGTGCCTCCTGGCCCTCACCCTCTGCAGCGACCTGTGGCCCAGACCCCGTTCCTTCCTTCGCAGCACTTGCTGTGGTAAGTGTGTCGGCTGCTACCGCTGCCCGCATCACCACAGAAGAGCCTGGGTCACACTCAAAGGAAGACTGGGTCACCACAAGGCAACGACCTCTGACGTGCCACCTTCATCGCCATGAAACCGTTCCATCACAGGACACCGCTGCAGGGAGGCCACTCCTGTCATCACTCCCACTTTGCACAAGAGGAAGAGCATTGATTGGTTGGTGTGTGGCAGCCGCGAGGCCTGAGCCTGGCAGAATGAGGTTCCTCCTCAGGTCTGCTGATGACTTCCAGCCAGACCTGTCCCTGACTGCTTGTGGCTTTGCGGTTTCCCCAGGAGGACGAGCCCAGTGCTGGTTTGCTGTGTTTCAGGTCACAGTCCCCCGGCTACAGGGGTTCACTTGCCTCAGAACACCTGGTTCACAGTGGGACAGGCATCCAATTCTCCCTGCTTCCCGGGGCTTCTGACTAACGCTCTGCACAATCACTACTCAAGCAGTGAGTGCCGAAACCGCCCGCAATGCAGAGCCCTACCTCGGAATTCCAGGCCTCGGAGCTGAAAGGTGACCAGGCCGTTTCCAATCTCAATCAGGTGTACGAAGGCATTGAGGTCATCTGAAGCCAAGATGAAGCAGTCACCAGAGCTGTAGTTACCCCAGCGACCCAGAACCAGGTCTCCACAGAGCGACTCCTGCAGGGTCCTTGTCAAGTGCTCATAGAAGATGGAATTGAGGTTGTTGTCGTCGCCCCCTACAAGCAAACAGGGAACACAGCAGGTGAGCGCTCACCCTGGGTGCACAGACCTGGGAAGAGAGCTGCCACTGGAAGGAGGCCAAGTCAGACACCTTGTACACCCAGCACCCGCTCTCCACCCATCTTAGTGGAGCATAAGAGATCCCTGTTCCCCCCAGCCTCTCTGAGGCAACTCCTCCACCCAGGGGATGGAATTGCTGTGACCTGCAGATTCCCGACTCCAGCTGAGGTCTCCGAGTTCAGCCCTGTGCACCCACTCTTTTACTTGACACCTCTTGTGTATCTCCAGTGCTGCTCAATTTCCACATGTCCAAATCGGGGAGTCCCTTGTCCACATCCCCATCTGAGTGACAGGTGCCACTGCCCAAGGAGCCATGACGAGGGACCTTCTCTCCATTCCTCCATTTTATCTTCTTCAAATGTTTTTTGAATCTTTGTGCCTTTCTCCATCTCTGATACCCTCATCGCCCTCAAACTACCAGTATTTCTGCTGTGGGCAACCTCCGTTAATTCACAGGGACCTGCTATCCCCTGTCCATACTGCAGCAGGATGAGGTTTCAAGTTGAAGAGCACAGCGTGTTCTCAGGAGTCTTCCCACATTCCCTGTGCCTGTCCAATGCTCGTAAGACAGACAGGACCTCCAGCCTGGCCTGCGGTAGTGTGGCTGTGCATCACACACAGGCAGGAGCTGGGACGGTCCTTAGCCACCCTAGCTCCATGATCTTGCGAGTCACTTGGTCTACTCCTCCCTTGTTCTCCCTCCTGGCCCGTACACTCAGCAACAGGAAACTGCCAGCTGGAGGCTCTCCTGCCCTCACACCCTGCAGGGGCTAAGTGTCCTAACTCTGCATGGCCAGGTCGGGTGCTGTCTGTGCTGCTGGTGTTGTAGCTGGGTGGGTGGCGACACGGGTAGGTGGGTAAGGAGAAGGAGGGATGCAGGAGGGACACAGTGACAGATGCCCTCCTTCCCAGGGAGCCAGGGCAGTGTGCTGAGGCTTGGGAGTGGGGCACATCTCCCGCACCCTCCCTGCCAGGCTCCGACTCCTGCCTTCTCTCTGCATCTCTCCAGATGAGGAGTAGAAGTTTTTTGAGGAAAAGACTGGATAAACTGGGTGGTCTTCCTGGTCTTGTGGGTAGAAAAAACATCTGGTGGTCTAGGAGAAAAGTAAGGACTTCTGTTTTGGAAGTGACTTTTCAATGGGGAAGGAATCCTAGCTCTAGAAGAACAGAGAGAAATAGAGTCGCCCGGAAGAGGAGACACCTCCAGGAAGATTCGAGGCCCCCTCTGCGCTGCCTGCTGGAGTGGAAGCAGGTTCTGGCAGAATGCAGGTGTGCCAGACAGCCCCTGTTCCACGGGCTTGGCATGGTGACACAAGTGCACTTCCGTAAGGGAGCAACCCCATATCTAAGAGGACTGTGTGGTGACACTGTTGGACCATTGGGGTTCTTGCCGGGCATTCAAGGCAGGTTGAAGCTGAAACACCACGGAGGCATCTATTCTGTGATCGTGGCCAGGGGAGGACCGAGCAGTGGGCCCCACCACAGAGCCTGACAGCTTGCGCTCTGCTCTCTGTGCAAGGACAGAGGAGGCTGGCTTGATCTGCAGCTGTGTCCACTTCCTGAGATACTAAAGATCACTTTCTGTTTCTTTTAAAGGAAGGAGATGAAAGAGAGAATTAGCCTTTGCTTAAGTATCAAACTATTTGATGTTTAAATAAAATAATTAAGATCATTAAAAGCAGAGATTTGACTTAGGGCATCTTCTTAGAACACATTGACCGCACATTTGCATAATTAGTCAAACTGAGACGATTATGATTAGCTGAGGGTGTGATGTGCTTGTTCGACTGTCCATGATGCCTGCCGTAGGGCTGCACCCAGAGCGAGGCCTACCGCTGTGTCTCCCTGCTTCTTACATAAAGATCTACAAGCACAAACGCTTGTCTTTCCAGGTACTTTCAGGTTCTGAATTCTGCTTTTGCACTGATCATGCATACGCAAGTCAAATACTTGCGAATAGGAGGGTCCTACTTTGGATGATTTGACTCAGCGAGCTTTGACTTCCTCTGACATGAAAGGAACAGTTGCTCACTGCACACTGCTCTCCCAGCCTAGCCGTAAGCAGTCCCAGACTCTCACGGTGCTGAGCAGTGACCTGGTCCCAGATGCCCTGCAATCATACAAAGAAACAACTAATGCTCTCCAGTGTGCCCCACCACTGTGCACCACCAATGTGCCCCACCACTGTGCCCGCGAGGTTTGTACAGGCATTTTCAACTTGCAACATTTTTTTTAAATTACAGGGGTTTACTAGATAATCTGTATAGTAATGGACTTTATATTACTCCTCCTGGACAAAATCTAGGCACAAAGGACAGAGTGAGGCCAATAAAAATATCACCTAAGCTGCGTGGAGTGGCTCCTGCCTGTGATCCCAGCGAATGGGGAGACTGAGGCAGAGGATTCCAAGTTTAAGGCCAATCTCAGCAATTTGGTGAGGTCCTAACCAACTTAGCGAGTCCCTGTCTCAAAATAAAAAATAAAAATGGCTGGGGATGTGGCTCAGTCCCATCCAAAGTTATCATTTTGCTAAGAGGAGGGAAGATAGAGAATGATTAAAAACGAGATAGATCCCCAGAAGAAAGGTCAAGTATTTTCCCAGCAGGTAAATCCTTCCATAGCTTCTATGTTGACGTTGACCTTGCCTTATGGGCTCTTGACCCAGGAATGGTTTATCTTTAGACATCGGAAGGTTGAAGTGTTAGTATATAATTTTTTTCTAGAAGACCAGTCCCAAGGTTCACCATACACAAAGTAGAATGTCTAAGAGTCCCTGAACGCTGACCCAGCACCCACCAATGCTACGGGGTGGAGGGAGGAGTTTCCAAGGTCAGGAGGTGTGACCATCTTGTTGCTGTTTTATTCTGCAGTGGGCAGATTTACCAGACATCTCCACCATGGTTAAGAAGAGCGTACTTGGGGCTGGAGCGGTGGCTCGGTGGTTACAGTGCTTGCTTGGCATGCACAAGTACACGGGTTCAAACCCCAGTACCCACATACACAACTAAGTGTCAGAGCAATGAAAGCCATGTGAAAAAAAACTCAATAAAAATTGATTCTCTCTCTCTCTCTGTATCTCTCTTTCTCACTGTCTTAAAAAAAAAAAAAAGAAAGAAAAAAAAGAGCATACTTAACTCCCCCTCCCAGAAGCTGTCTGCATAGCGAACAAACCAAAAGCTTAAAAAGAGGAAGGAAAGCCCTTACCTGGATCCCTTTCGATCTGGACCGCCAGTCTTGTGTTGGAGTTGTCCACTCGCCTTGTACTAGAAGGGTCACAAAGAGAGAAGGTCAAGCTTAGATGCTCCAGGCTGGAGAGTGTGACTGGTCCTGCAGAGGCAGGGCTCAGGGGCTGGGTGGACGGCTCCACCTGGACCTCACTGTGGGGAGCAGGGAGCCTAGGGTGAGACTGACCAGCTGGAGGAGAGAGGAGGGCTCTCTGGTTGGGGGTGGCCTTGTGTCTCAGTCACTTTTGAGCACAGATGGAGTGAAAGCAGGTATGAGCCTGCATCCCACCGGGCTTTCTTTCCAGATTGGGTCTGGACAGCGATGCTGGCTGGTGCTGACATCTGCACCTGGCCTTCTGAGCTGGGCACTCTTGAAAGCCTTTCTGAGGTTGAACCAGGAGAACAGAATTAGCTCTTGCTTATGAGAAGCCAGCATCTGCAGCTGTTGTGACAACTGGCCAGCAGAATGTGCACTGAACCCTATTCAACCCTAACAGTGGCCCTAGGTTGCAGCCTTTGGAAGCCATCCAGGCCACCCTTGCTCCTGGATAGAGCAAGCTCACTCCAGATCTCTGAGAAGGAACTGGTCACAAAGGTCTCTCCAGGTAACCTCCCATGTGCAGGCCACGCACGCCCCAGGACGTCACCCATCCTTGGATGCCACATGTCCCCAAGTCCCTTGTGGAAGCCACAGCCTGCTTTGCTTGGGGAGACTGCTGAGCATCCCTGCCTGAGGCTGAGAGAGGTGGTCTCATCATGTCAAGGGTAAAATATGGAAGTGACATTGACCTGTGAAGCCCAGGGCGCTTGGCTGGAGTGAAAGAGGCAATTCCAGTTCCTCAAACCAGCGAGACAGTGCTTTCCACAGAGACATCACAGCACGGAACACAGGGTCCCCTCTAGACGTGACTGCAGGCCCACGGACAGGTGGGAGGGCCTGGGCTCAACCCAATGCCTTTGCCAGCACCCCGCTCTGCTTTCTGTGGCCTCCCCCCACCCTCCCCACTGCCACCCGCCCCCATGCCCTCCCCCCAAGCCCACCCAGCGCTTCCTCCACTGCTGCACTCAGTCTCCCTTCACACTCTGGCTCCTGGCAGAGGCAGCCTGACCTCTGCCCTCGATGACACTTGCTGGCCATGGGCCCTGTCACACGCTGCGCCTCTCCTACGGTCAACAGCGTGCAGCTTCGGCTTCTGCAGCTCTTGGTGTGCCATGGCTTGCCCTGCACCTCCAGGGGCTCACTGTCACATGGGTGTCAGGGCACAGCGCTGAAGCCAGGAGGTGAGAAGTGCCCCCCATCACAGATCTGCAGGCTGGCAGAGCAGGATTCAGACCCAGACCCACCCCACGCCCTGCGCTCCTGTGTGCTGTGTGTACCTGCTTCCTGCAGCACACCCTAGCTCTGCGAGGACCAGCTCCTGGCTGCACCGTGCTCCCTCAACAGGTGGTCACTGAGTGGATGGGGAGGGATGCACGGCCAAAGACAACGCTGCCCTGAAGCTTCCGGTCCCAGGGCACCTGGGATACGCTCCCAGCAGGTGACTGAATGGGTGATGAGCATTGGTGGGCACATAAGAGACCTCGGAAAGGGTGAACTTGTCTGTGGGGACTCGGAACAGAATAAATGCTATTTGGATAAAATAACAATTTGAATAAACACAAAAGCTTGTCTTCAGAAAGTAAAAAAGAATCCCTTTCCCTCCTCATCTGCCACAGACCTTGGAGAACCATCCAGCAAGGCCCCATGTGAGCAAGCATAGGACCCTGTGGGCTGACAAGAGGTGACTCTGCCGCAGGACATGAAGGTGTGACCCTAGCAGGCCACTCCTCTGGGGCTTCCCATTCTTCCAAGCACCCTCACAGCAGCGTTGAAAATACAGGAGCCCAGGACGGCAGAAATAAGGCAAACAACAAAATTCTTCCTGGTGAAGGCTGAAATCCCACGCCCGCTCGGCTAGTCCCTAAATGGATCTTAATTTCACCTTACGACCTAGGACAAATGGAATTTTCTGCAGCAGAACAAACAAATTTTGAAGTGGGACTGAGCTAGAAGAAAGTCATTTAGCAAACTCCTTAGGGAACAAGGCACCTTCTAAAACTCCATGCCCTGGAAGGCCGTCTTTCCCAGGGCTCTGAATCCTGAGGAGCCACAGCTCAGCACGGGTGCCCCAGGGCCCCTCCGAGAGGCCAGGTGTCAGCCGTCCAGGACAGTTTGAGCTTTCCTCCAGAGCTTCCTCCTATAAAGCCGGAGCTCACCATGCCAAGATGTTAATTAGCTCTGTAATTGGATTTCTGCCTTCACTGTCCTGTCATCCCATCTGCTGTGCAGAAGGAAGCAGGGCCTCAGCTCTCAGCCCTGGTCTCCTGCGTGTCCATCTCCTCAGCACCTGCCCCACAACGTCACTGTATGTTCCTGGATAGGCTGTGGCGAGGGCCACAGGCAGAGCCACGTCACCACTTAGCAGGTCACCACGGAACAGCGCGGAACCACTTCCTGCCTTCAAGCTGGCTTCCTGACCTGGTCTGTTTCCCCAGGGCCAACAGCTGCCCTCTCAGGGATTCCCAGGAGCGACCTGAAAAATCCTGCGGTGATTTTCTCTAGAGATAGTGCTTTGAATTTCCTCTTGCCAGCACACACTGACTGTGCGTGGCAGAAGCATTCCTGCACACTGATGGGCACCAGGCAGCTGGACTGGGCTAAGAATGGCTAGTGGTCCCATTGATGGGCAAGGTGACCTTAGGGGATCCAGACAGGGGGAAGGCAGCCTCCTCCTGAGCTGGACAGGGCCCAGGTTCCCACCCCCACGTGGCTGCCACTGGGGTTCTTCAAAGCCAGTGGCACTGCATGGAGGTGACCTTGAGCCTCAGAAGGTCTCAGCAAGGGGCAGCTCCTGAGGACACTGCTGTGCAGCAGAACCGCCTGGGGGAAGGTTGTGTGGCCTGCTGCCTAGGGGCCTGGCTTCCACTTCCAGCAGCTGCTGTCTTTCACCGCCCAAGGCCCAGCTCGCCTTCATCTCTTCCTCTGGGTTGGCAGCTACTTCTGGGCTGGCAGGAAGGCAGTGGTGGCGGGTGTCTGCTTGCTGCTGGACTTTGGTCTGAATTCCCAGTGCCTCCAAGGCTTTGGAAAAACGACTGATTTTTAAGAAAGGCGTTGACTTTTTTCCTTAGACTCCACCCAGTTTTCCTTTTTTGCCCTCGCTAGGGGAGGCTGGTCATGCTAGCGTGTCATTACTAGAAACAGAGCCACTACCACAGCTCCTGGAGATTACGGAAAGGCAGGTTCCTTCACACCACCTAACACAAGACCTCTCAGTGGCGTGTCCCCTTCCTGCGTGCAGGTCCGTGTGCACGTGTTTATGTGTGCAGGTATGTGTGTGTGCGCATGCAGGTCTGTGTGCACATGTGTTTATGCAGGTCTGTGTGCACGTGTGTGCATGTGTGTGCACGTGTGTGTGCAGGTCCATGTGCACGTGTGTGCAGATACATGTGTGTGTATGCAGGTCCGTGTGCACGTGTTTATGTGTGCAGGTATGTGTGTGTGCACATGCAGGTCTGTGTGCACGTGTGTTTATGCAGGTCTGTGTGCATGTGTGTGCATGTGTGTGCACGTGTGTGTGCAGGTCCATGTGCACGTGTGTGTGCAGATACATGTGTGTGTATGCAGGTCTGTGTGCACGTGTTTATGTGTGCAGGTATGTGTGTGTGCACATGCAGGTCCATGTGCACGTGTGTGTGCAGGTCTGTGTGCACGTGTGTGCATGTGTGTGCAGGTCAGTATGCAGGTCTGTGTGAATGTGTGCAGGTACATATGCATGTGTGTGCAGGTCCGTGTGCACGTGTGTGTAGGTACGTGCGCACGAGTGTGTGTATGTGTGCAGGTACGTGGGTGCAGGTGTGTGTGTGCATGTGCAGGTGTGTGTGCGTGTGTGCATGCACACGTGTGTGTGCATGTGCACATGTTCTTTTAGCGTGGTTAGAGCTGCACCGTAGGTCATGTTATTCAGGCCTCCTCTGTCCCTGCCTAACTTTGGGCCACCTGATGGTCCTGGACTAAGAAAAGTGAATTACCTGTTCCACCACTGTCAAGTTTTTATTATTTTCTTCATGAATTTTGCTGTTTAACTTAATGCCTTTATGTTTAAAGTGTTCTTTTTTGTAAGGTTTAGTCTTCAGCACTATAAAGTTTTCTTGATCCTGATGGAGTCTGCCCCAGGTTCATCTGGGTGCAACAAGGAACCACAAACAGGGCTTTCATCTGAACACGTCTGCCCGATGCTGTCTCCTTTTACATCAGCTTTTCAAGGTACCACACTAAGGCGAGTCTTTTCACTTGGTCCCATATCCTGTCTGTGTAGTTTATCTTGCCTTTTAATTTTATTGTTTATTTGATTTTTAAACACATTACACTAAGGTCTGATTATAAAATTACAAAGACAAAACTAGAGTCATAGGTCATAAGAATAATACACTCCCAAGTCACCCATGGGTCAAAGACGAAACTTCAACAGGACTGAGAATGGTGGACGGGAGGAAGGCAAAAATAACCCCTCGATAGACGCTGACTTTCTGTGGGCCCCTCTCTCCACCCCACCGCAGAACACAGAGAGCTGAAAGGGACATTTGTGTCACTAAGGAGAAGACTCGAGTTCCGAGTCGATCCTTCCAACTCGAAGATCTACAAAAAAAGAGCAAAATGAATCTAAAGCAAGTATAAGGAAGTAAATAAGTTCAAAACGAGACAAGTGGAAACAATGAACGATCAAAGACCAAGATGAGTCTTCTCTCAGAATATTAATAAAATTGACCAATATCTAGTAACAAAAGAGAGGAGACACGAATTACCAGTATCAGCAATGCTGGCATTACTGCAGACCCTACAGCCAAAAGCCAGCAGGAATCCCACAAATGTTACACATGCATAAATTCTAGCCCTTGGATAAAAGGAATCAATTTCTAAAAAAATCTCTATCACCACAATCACCCTGTACAAAATGCATCAAGCAGCCCTCTAACTTCCACAGTTCTTTAACTGGTAATTCGAAAACTGTCCCCCAGATCATCTCCAAGTCCTGACATCGTCACTGCAGAAATTTACCACACCACAGAAGCAGGAGCTGTGACCACGCATGGTATCTCCCGCAAATTACAAGAGGAGGAGCCGCTTCCCAGTTCCTTCTATGAAGCTGGGATCACCTATACCAAAGCCTGATAAGAACAGTATGGAAGAAACTCACATCAATATCCTGAGTAAACACAGATGCAAAAGCCCTTAAACTATATTAGCAAATAAAATTCAGAAATAGATTTCAAAAAGTTATATCTCATGACCAGGTGGGGTTCACTCCAGGGATGCAAGGCGGGTTCAAGATAGAGAAATCAGTTATCCATACTCACAGGCCAAGGAGAAAAACCATGTGATCATGTCAATGATACAAAAAGGCAGTGGTTAACAAAATCTATACCTATTCATGATTTTTAAACGTCCTTTCCGAAAAACAGGAGTAGAGAAGCATTTCCTCATTTGATAAAAGCCACCTGCTAAAAACCTAGAGCTGACACTGTACTTCATGAAAGGCTAAATGCTTTCCCTGTGAAATAAGGAAAATAGCAAGGGTGTCCTCTTTAACTGCTCTTATTCAACAAAGTGGTGGGAGTTCTAGACAGTGCAACGAGGCAAGAAAACTAAATCTTCAAAGACACGCTGTTTGGAAAGAAACAGAACAGTATGTATCTGCACATGCAGAAAATCCCAAGGAATCTACAAACAAAAACAAACAGACAAAATCTCCTGGAGTTCAGTTATATTTCAAGATACAAAATAAAAATTTGAAAATGAAATTATTTGTAGTTATCAATAATGAATGCTGGGATAGCAAAACTAAAATTATAATACATTTACAATGATTGAAAATTAAAAAGGAAATAGGTATGAATTAGCAAAATCATATCAAGGCTTTTATGCCAAAGAAAAAATACAAAAATGTGATGAATGTAATTAAGGAGATATAACTAAACAGAGAGAGATGCCACATGCATGGATTAGAAGATTCAAAACAGGAAACATGTCAACTCTCCAAACTGAGATAAAGGTTTCCACAATTTCTAGCAAAATTCCAGTAGATTTGATTATAGGTATCTAAGGAAGAGCACCTGTTATGTAGAGTCTCCTCTAGCAGGCAGGAGGGAACACTCCCCAGCTTGTTTTGTGAAGATATTAAACTGATTCCAAATCAGACAATGACAGTACAAAAGAAAAAAGGATGAAGACAGAAAGAAAACTGCACACCAAACTTCTTCAAAAACTTAACAGTTCTGAATATGGATTAGTCTAAAAATATACAAGTGGCAAAAACCAACAATAACTAAACTGATTTTTAAAAGAATCAAGCGGGTCTTCCCAACCTTGGGGATCACGTGCCTGTCATCCTATTCTAGAGGAAGCTGAACAGAGCTGTTCTGGTTTGAACGCCCCCACAAAGCCCACACTGGGATTAACATGATTAGTGGTATTCAGAAGATGAAAGCCTGATGTGACTGTGGCATTTGGAGCTGGGACCCTGGGAGGTGACTAAGGTTGCACGAGGCCAGAAGAGTGGAGTCTGATCCAGTGGGCTTGTGACCTCAGAAGAAGAGGAGAGACCAGGGCTTGGTGGTGTCAGCACACAGTACCCTGCCCTGCCTTGAGACTCAGTGTGGTCCCCATCAGCAGGAAGGACCTCATCAGACGTGGGCCTAGACCTGGGAGCTCCAGCACCATAAGCTGAACAAGCCACTGCTCTTCACAAGCGACCAGTCAGTGGCATTCAGTTACGGCAACAGGAAACAGCCTGACCCGAGGCTTACAGACCAAGGAACGCTGACACCGACCCAGCTTCTGACCTGGCTCAGCATTGCCTCCCCCACCAGCACTGGTCAGAGGACACAGCCAGAGAGCTGGCACCTCTGCAGACAGTAGCACTGAGTGGTGCCCAGCACAAGGCACTCGTACGGCTGCTTGGCGTATACCCGGGCACTGTGACAGTGAGACCAGTCTGCAAGCACTAGCTAGCTGCTGGGGGTCTACTAGCACTCCACACTTTGCAGAGGATTTCCTATATGGAAGCATATGGTGGGGGGTTACTCCGTGAGCGCGCTGAGCACGGCTGACCTTGCCAAGAGCGGGGCACACGAGTCATACTTTGTGGCCTAAATTCTGGTTTCATGTCAACGAGAGTCTGGTTGTTCAGTGGATGTTCATACCAATGACACGAGTGCTGAGCTGCAACATCAGAACACATTTCTAGAGCTTTCCATTCCTCTGACAGGGGCTGTGAGATGCAATACACCATGCTGCGTGTTTGCTGTGGCTGCCTGGGATCACCGAGGAGGTGCCAGGCAGCACTGGTCAATGCAGAGGTCAAGAGCAGAGAGATCACACGCAGGGCATTAGCAGTAGACTCCCTGGCCTGGCGATGAGACCCAGGCTGAGATTTCCTTCCCCTCTCACATAACATCGCTGGATTTAGTTCATTTAACAAGTCTTTACAGAATGCCTACTATGTTCAGGGCCTGAGTGACAGAGATGAAAACGAAGCAGCCCAGAACTGAAGGTACCTGCTCTCCGCACCAATTCTGGCCAGAATTTACCGAGGAGCGTGAGGGCAAATCCATTTCCTGAAGACGACCACTACAATCCCTCTCATCCTCCAGGTTCCTGAGCCTGGCCACTAGCTCATCAACGGTGGGTGGAGTCCGCCTCCCTCTGAACTCTGCAGCTCTGGGATGTGCTTGTGGACTGTGGGACTCCTGAGGCAAAGCCGGAAGAGCAGTGTGACTCCCACCTCACTCAGGAGGCCACAGTGCCCAGGTAGCCCGAGCGTCACCACTCCTGGAAATCACCCGCAGAGACAGCCTCTGCCCCACCCACCTCCTCACCTTGTGCAGCAGGAGAGGCCCCAGGTCGCCATCACCACCACGCATGGGGCTCTTCCCACCTTCCTGGCCCCCGGAAGCAGGGAGATGTGATAGATGGCTTGTTGTTTTGGACACTGAAGTTTGTGGTCATTGGTTATTGAGTAAGAGACAATGAGAGCACAAACCTTCAGTGATCTGGGGAAAAGGAGAGAATCTCCAGCTGGGATGATCAGGACTATCGCACAGCACAGCCGCCACTGAGGACGGGCCCTGAGGAGCAGGTGCGGATGGGAAGTGGAGCGGCAGAGAGGAGGAGGAAGGCAAGGCTGGAGGGAGGTGTGCAGTGGAGGGCCCACTCCTGAGGCAGGTGAAGAAGCGAGGGAGGGGCATGGAAAGCTGCTGTCCCATGTGGAAGCCACTCTCCCTGGTGTTTCAAGACTCCTGTGTGAGCTGCCCGGGGCCTGCATCCACCACGGTGGCCAGTACCAATGCAGCAAGTCCATCCACCTGAGCTTCCTAGGGGACAGTGCTGGGCCGTGCCCATCCACCTGAGCTTCCTAGGGGACAGTGCTGGGCCGTGCCCGTCCACCTGAGCTTCCTAGGGGACAGTGCTGGGCCGTGCCCGTCCACCTGAGCTTCCTTGGGGACAGTGCTGGGCCGTGCCCATCCACCTGAGCTTCCTAGGGGACAGTGCTGGGCTGTGCCCGTCCACCTGGGCTTCCTAGTTGATTTGAGCAGTTTTCCACCTGGCCCTCTTGCTGAGACCTAGTAAGAAGTGGACATCCTTCTCTAGCCCCGCAGACCCTGCGGTCCCTCCTAGGCATGGTCGACACCCCCGATAGCCAGCTAAACACAAGGCCTGCACAGAAGCCCATATGTCCCACTGCGACTGCCCTGGCACTTCAGTGCCAAGTCTATCGCCCTGAAAGTGGGGCTGGACTGTAGAAGTGAGGAGCCAAAATGACAGAGCATAAGCGTGCAGGGATCAGGAGGCCTCCCTCCATCCACCTCCATGCAGAGGAGGCACCTGCCCATGTGGGGACAGGACTTCTCTACGGAGCATTGCCCTGGCTCGGTGTATGTGGTGCCCACTGTGTGCAGGCCTGTCCCAGGTGCCTCAGGTTTGAATTTTTTTCTTTACAAGTAGGTCCTATTATTTTGCCCCCATTTTACAGATGAGGGAAGAGAAGCTGGAGGTCTCCAGCATTGAGAGGTTGAGGGGAGGTGTGAACCCAGGCAGCATGGAGCCCAGGGCTGTGTTAGTCATCCCACCTTCCTGTGGGCACCAGAGGGACACATTTTATGTTCATGTAAACATTCCATATGAGAAACCAAAAGCTATGGGTCACATTGCAAAGTGACAGAGTTGTACAAAATGTTAACACATGTTGGGAAGGGGGTGGGGTTCAGATGTAACAGCACCAGTGTGGCTAGTGACCAGGGCTGAGAGGATCCAAGACAGGAGTTCTGCTCCAGCCTGCAGAGGCCTTGGCCGCTGGAGACAGCCAGGTCCACAGCTCTCCTCCCTCCCACAATGAGTTGTAAGGTCGCTTAGTGAATCATCACTCCTGTCTTCCCAGGATAACTTAAAAACGACATGCAGGCTGGGATGTGGCTCGGTGGCAGAACGTGAGCCTTGCATGCCCATGGCCCTGAGTTCTGTCCCCAGCACCAAAAGCACACACAACCTCACAAGTAATGCCCCCGCAGCAACACCAAGGCTGGAAGAAAGCTGCGCGTGGCCCAGATGGGAAGAAGTGAGCCCAGGGACTCTCCAGGCTCAGCATGTGACCTGACACTGTGCCAGGTGCTTCAGAAGGGACACCACAGATGGGAGAATCCTGCCTCCAGGCTAATCGCAGCACATCCACCAAGACCACGGCTTGTCCAAATCCTCCTTGTCACCTGCTGAGATCTGGCCGCGATGGCTCACTCTCCCTCCACAGCTGGGGAAACCTGGGCAGCATGTGATCATAATTCACCATCAGTCAAGTTTCCTCCAGGCCCGAGGCCCCAGAGCTGAGCCACTGAATGGAGAGTCACCAGGGACCCAGGCTCAGCCCTGCTCGTCCCACAGGGGACAATCCTGGAACACAGGGGAGCGGACAGGGGCCTCCAGCACCTGAAACAAAGTGGCTCAGATTTTAGGCTCTTACTTGTAGTCTTTCTCCCAGAACTTCACTGGCCTGACGTACGAAGTGATGAAAATGACGCTCCCGAGGAACGGGCTCAGCGGGGTGGAGAAGACGGAGGTGGCGACCGTCTGGAAGAACAGCATGGCGGAATCTGAGAGCGTGGAGTTAAGGCAGAGTGCTTCCGTGACAAGTGTCCATGAACGCCAGGACATGCCCTTGATCTCTCCAGCTACAGATTCAGAAACAGAAAGCTTTCAGCAGACCTGCTGGGCCTTACCTCGCCACTGTGTGAACCAAGTGATGCTGGTAGAAACGCCAGCCGTCTCAGGCTGACGCGTGGCACAGACCTCTGAGGACTGAAAGGAGCCAAACAAAGGTCACAGGGCACATTCCCTAAAGCACTCTGTGACTTTATAAATGAGTAAAATCAAGAGACACAGAAAAATCAACAGATGGAATTATTTGGGAAGACAAGGCCTCTGCTTCTCAATGTTTTCTCACTATTAGGAGAAAAAAATATACAGATGCATGCATAGCCATATCCAAGTACGGCATGCACGGAACACCGCTGGCTCAGCACAGGTCTGGCTCATGAGTTAACGTTGGCGCACAGAAGCCACCTCCTCCCCAGCACTCGTGCAAGCGTTGGTTTGGCACAAGGTGGGAGATCAGAAGCACTTGAAACTGCTCAGTACTAAACTTGGAGTGACTGTGGCCTTCGGCTCAGAGCCAGGACGCAACTCGGGGTGCAGGGTGTGGTGCAGCAAGAGGAAGGGCCCAGTGGCTGTCCTCTAAGGCAGATGAAAGATCGCTAGAAGGCAGCCTCTGCGCTGCACCGAGCGGGTAACGTGGCGAAGTCTGTCTCATCCTGGAAGACAATGGCTCAGCACGGCCTCTGCGGTGCCGAAAGGGTGGGCTTTCCCCACTCTCCCTGGAGGTTCAAGCTCAGAAGCCAACAAAGGCACCGAGGGAGAAAACATGCTGGTACTGGAAAAAGCAATTTGCCCACCAGTGCCCTGCTGGCTTGAGTGCTAATTCATTTCCAAAACAGAGCAAATTATTCCATTCTCAATGCCAGGATGGAGACCACAGCTTCTTAATAGAGTGAAAAATAATTAACATTTCAAAATTAGTCAGGATCCAGGCTGACATCTAGGAACCTGGCAGCTTTATCCGGGTGGCGTATGCAACCAGTTTCTCAACTAGTTAGCGTATTACGTTCTGAGCAGGAAAACTTTGGACCTTGGGTAGCAACTATCCGCTTTGTGACTGAGCAGGGGTAGGGAGGAGACTGTGAACACGGCAGGAGGAGGCAGCGCCAGGGTGGTGGCCCCTTGTGGAGGGCAAGATGGAGATTCCTGTCTCAGCAAAGGGGAGGACACTGGCATCCCAGCAGGGCCAGGCTTAGGAAAGAGGCATGGGGTTGATGGCTATTCTGAAAAGACACCAATGTACCATGAGACCCACAGCTGCAGGGCTTCTTGGAAAGCACTTGGCCTCAGTGGGAACTGTGTGCATGCTGAGGTCCACACTAGAGCTTCTTGTGCTGTGTGACCAAGGGCCCTGGCACCCCAGTAGCCGCAGCTCAGCTCGGGTCACCACGCTCACCCACCAAGATGCACACAGCAAGGGGCGACAAGCAGCCCTGTGCGTGCTGGAACCAGAGCTCCAGGCTTTGAAACCTCCTGCGGCAGCTCAGCTGCAGAGCCGTATTCTTGGGTGATCTCCACTTCCTAAGCAGGCTTGAAATCCCAGACAAGAGCCCCCAGACACCCATCAGAGGCCTGTGAAAACCACCCCAATCTTTCACCACCCACCTTGGCTTGGAAAGGTCCTGTTGAGGACACCAAGCACCTGCCTTGCAGGAATCTCCACAGATGAGCCTCAGCTCCTGCTTCTGCAAATGCTTCTGCGTCCTCACAGACAACCTTGCAGCACTTTAGACGCAGCAAGGCAGGTCTAAGAACAGAAACAGAACGATGCGCACTGCGAGGCCAGCTCCCGATTTAAACACATAACCTCGGAGGAGGAGAGCAGGCTGTTACCACTGCAGGACCACGCAAGCGTGTTTCTAGCCCCAAATACCCGGTTCCACCCCAGAGATCCCCAGGCATTGTCCTAACGAGCCTCCTACATGTTTCCTGTAGAAGAAGCTGCGGTCTCTGCTACCCGCTAACAGCACCTGCGGGGACGGAGGGAGAGAACAACCCGAAGGATGCTGCAGGTGTGGGTGCAGAAGACCGCACCCTGGGATCTGATTCAGCAGTTGTGCTTTAGCAAGTTCCTCCAGGGATTCTGACGCAAGTGGCCCCTGGCCACATCTCAGAAACCCAGGTTTCCAGAAAACAATCACTGGGCAGGAAACCTTTCAGGAAAATGTCAGGCTAGGTCAAGAAATGTTCTACTCATCTCTGCCTTCAACACAAGCACACAAATGCACATCCAAGCGAGCTAAGTTAGAGTGTTCTTCAGAAGGGGCCTCAAGTTTGCTCTGAAGAGAATCAAAACAAATGGCCATTATGGAGACTCATGGCAATACCCAAAGACACACCTTGGATGGAAGCCCACTGCAACACACAAAGACACACCTTCCTGGAAACCCACTGCAATACACAAAGACACACCTTCCTGGAAACCCATTGTAACACAAAAAGACACATTTTCCTGGAAACCCACTGCAATACACAAACACACACCTTCCTGGAAACCCACTGCAATACACAAAGACACGCCTTCCTGGAAACCCACTGTAATACACAAAGACACACCTTCCTGGCAACCCACTGCAACACACAAAGACACACCTTCCTGGAAACCAACTGTAACACACAAAGATACACCTTGACTGGAAACCCACAGCAACACACAAAGACACACCTTCCTGGAAACCCA
>PVKS010038232.1:0-18059 GCA_004027875.1 Aplodontia rufa
GGACTATATTGAACAAGAGTGGGGATAGCGGACAGCCTTGTCTTCCTCCTGAATTCGGTGGAAATGCTTTCAGTTTTTCTCCATTGAGGATAATGTTGGCTATGGGTCTGTCATAGATGGTTCTGACATAGTTAAAGTATCTTCCCTTGATCTCAATATTTTCTAAAGTTTTGAGCATAAAGTGGTGTTGAATTTTATCAAATGCCTTCTCTGCATCAATTGAGATGATTATATGGTTTTTGTTTTTAATTCTGTTTATGTGGTGAATTACATTTGTTGATTTGCGTATATTGAACCAGCTTTGTTTCCCTGGAATGAAGCCCACTTGATCGTAGTGGATTATCTTTTTAATGTGCTTCTGTATCCGATTAGCTAAAATTTTATTAAGGATTTTTGCATCAATGTTCATCAAGGAAATTGGTCTGTAGTTTTTTTTCCTTGATGTGTCTTTGTTGGGCTTTGGGATCAGTGTAATGTTTGCTTCATAAAAAGTGTTTGGGAGTCTTCCCTCTCTATCAATTTCCTGGAAGAGCTTGTAGAGGATCGGTGTAAGTTCTTTTGGGAAGGCTTGGTAGAATTCTGCCGTATATCCATCCGGACATGGACTTTTCTTTTTTGGGAGAGCTTTGATTGCTGCTTCAATTTCGCTTTCTGTGATAGGTTGGTTGAGATTTTCAATATCCTCCTGTGTTAAAGATGTGTGTCCAAAAACATCACCACAGACCCATCCAAGATACAGAAGATTATCAGAACCTATTTTGAAAACTTATACTCAGCCAAATTTGATAACCTGGAAAACCATCTGCACTTCTAACAAGCTTCCAGGTAGTGATGATTTGCTGCACCCTGTGCTTCATTTTCAATAGCATGAATATCAGTTAAATCCTCAAGCTACTTCTCTGGGAAAAAGACATCTTACATTTTCTTTTCTCTTAATTATTTGAGAATTTCTGTTACCTTCACAAATGAAAGACAACTTGACAACCCAAATGTCTTAGATATACTCTCCTAAATGTTGCAAATTTTGTAGATGTTTAAAACAGTATTTTGCATCATATAGAGTATATTAGAAAAAAATAATCCCAGCCTAACTGTTGCTCCTTTGTATGGTAAATATTTTCTTTGCACATGTTCCTGAAGGATTCTCTTTACTCTCATAATTTGGAGAAAAATGTCAAATTGTAATGGTATAAAATTGTTTTCATACCATTTGGAAAGCCCTTTCAATTTTTTATTTTCTTTTTTTTTTTTTAAGAGAGAGGGGGGACAGTTGAGAGAGAAAGAATCAATTTTATTTAGTTTTTCATGTGGTTCTCGTTGCTCTGACACTTCATTGTATACATGGTACTGGAGTTTGAACCTGGGTGTTTGCACATGCCAAGAAGCGTCATAACCAATGAGCCAGCTCTCCAGCCCCGCCCTTTTGATTTTTTATTTTGGCAATTTTTGGGGGCTCAAAACTACTTTTATTAATCTCTGATTACTATTTCTTTTCTACTTGTTTTTTCATCTTAAGAACATTCATTGAAAGCTTCTAGGTATTTAAACCTATGATTTCTATCTTCTATATTTTTAATTTTTTATATTTAATTTTTATTGTACTTTTTATTGGATCTTTTTAGATGTACATGACAATAGAATAAACAATGATATAATTATAAAAGCATGGCATATAACTTGTTCTAATTCAGTCCTCAGTACTTCCCCTTCCTCTTCCACCCCATTCTCTTCCCTTTATTCTACTGCTCCTTCTGTTATTTACTAATACTTCATTTTATATATATATATATACATCTATATATATATAGATGTATATATATATATATCTATATATATAGATGTGTATATATATCTATATATACACATCTATATCCCAGTTTTTTTTATACATTCTTCTGTCGAAGGGCACCTCAGCTGGCTCCATGGCTATTGTGTATTGTGTTGCTATAAATATTGATGTGACTACATCACTGTAGTGTGCTGATTTTAGACCCTTTGCATATACTGAACAGTAGAATAGTTGGGTCAAATGGTGGATCTATTCCTAGTTTTTAAAGCAACCTCCATACTGCTTTCCAGAATGGTTGCACCAGCTTGCAGTCCCACCAACAATATATAAGTGTACTGTTTTCTACACATCCTCATTAATTTATTGTTATTTATATTTTTGATAATTGCCATTCTAACTTGAGCAAGATGAAATCTCAATGTACTTTTAATTTGCATTTCCCTAATTGCTAAAGATGTTGAACATTTTTTCATATATTTGTTGACCATTTGTATTTCTTCATTTGAGAAATGTCTAATCAGTTCTTTTGCCCATTTATTGACTGGGTTATTATGATTATTTTACTCTTATTTTGGTATTAAGTTTTTTGAGTTCTTTGTATATCTGGATATTAATGCCCTGAGGGGCAGGTGGCAAAAAAAAAAATTCCCTGTTCTATAGGTCCTCTCTTCATTTTCCTGATTGTTTCCTTTGCTGGGAGGAAGCTTTTTTAATTTAATGCCATCCTATTTATTGATTTTTAACTTTGTTTCTTGTGCTTTGGGAGTCTTATTAAGGATGTCTGTTCTTGAGCCAACAATTTGGAGTGTTGAGCCTACATTTTATCTTCTAGTAGGTGCAGGGTTTCCAGCCTAACTCTTTGATCCACTTTGAGTTTTGTGCAGGGTAAGAGATAGGGGTTAAATTTCATTCTTTTACATATGGATTTCCAGTCTTCCCAGGACCATTTGTTAAAGAGGGTATCTTTTCTCCAACTTATATTTTTGGCTCCATTTTCGAGTATGAAGTAACTGTATTTATGTGGGTTTGTCTCTGTTCCTCTATTCTACTCCATTGATCTTCATGTCTGCTTTGACACCAGTACCATGCTCTTTTTATTACTATGGCTCTATAGTATAATTTGAAATCCAATATTGTGGTTCCTCCAGCTTCACTTTTCTTGCTAAGGATTGTTTTGGCTATTCTGGGTTATTTTACTTTTTTAAATTTGATTCAGCTTATAGGATTCTCCCTCTCTGTTAACAATTTTATAATATTAATTCCGTCATCTTCTAATGGTGATTTTCATTCTGTTATGGCATGTTTTCTTGACTGACCCATCTCTTTTTCTATTTCCTGATGCTATTAGGATGCAGACATCTAAGAAATTCTTTTATGGTCCTGTGGCCAATCTTCTTGGGAGTCTGTTTTTATACTAGGTCTCTAGGATATTGTTTTCTTTCCCTCATCCATCATTATTTTTAAATTATTTTGTTTATCTTGATAGAGCCAGCATTTAGCAAGAAATAGACAAAGATTGTCATTTTTTGTGTGTGTCACTTGAATCTCCGACAGCAGGATGATAATTGGTTTCCAGAATTCATATTCCAATTCCAAACTTCTAGTATGTTTTCCATCTTTCAGAGCTCAATGGTCTAACATAGAATCTTCTGAGAGGGCTGCCTGGATCTGTGTCCAATCTGAGTAGGAAAACAGAACTGACCCCCAGGGCCACCTTTACTTTTACCATACTACAGTACTTTAGATATTGTATGATAGATAATGATACTTACATTTTCAAAAACATAACCCTACTTAGTAGGTAGAATAATGCCTTCCTGAGATGTCTACATCCTAATATCTAGAATGTGTGAATGTGTTAGGTTACATAGCAGAGGAGAATTAAGATAGCAAATAGAATTAGGGCTTATCATCAACTGCCCTTTATAATAAAGAAATCATGAGGGTTGTTAAACATCAAAGAGAGAAGTACAAGGGTAAGAGTACACATTATGAAAAAGGAGTCACTGACCATTGGTGGCTTTGAAGGTGAGTCTGATTGAGGCCACAAGCCAAGGAATGCAAATAGCTTCTAGAAAGCAGAAAGGGCAAGGAAACATTCTCTCCAGAGATTCTAGAAAGGAATTTAGCTCAGTTGACACCTTGATCTTAGCTCAGTGATATTCACTTCAGACTTCTGACCCCCAGAACTTTGAAGTACAAAATCTATTTTGTTATGAACCACAAAATTTTGGTGATTTATTACAACAGCCAAAGAAAACTAATACATGGCCAACCACTGTTTACAGTCTTCCCATGAATACAGAGAACTCTTCCTTAATAATGATGGTTCAAAAATAAAAGAAGTATCTATTTGGCATGGGTAGAGCTTGTGCACTACTTTGATTAGCATATGCATGTCTTGAAGTAGGGTAATTAAAGCAGCCAGAGGATTAAAGGTCTTCCCTTCTGCCACCGTAGTGCAAAGGAACCACTGGTTGAAATTATTTATTCTGATGTCATCAAACTTCTCGTAGTAGAATTTGGCATAAAAACCTAGACTAGGTTGATTTTTTAAGAGTTAATTTTTAGTGGCAGTGGCTATGTTTTAAACATCTTCTTGAATATTTTTTCTGGAAAATTGGAACAGTTATAATAGAAGCCACTACCCAGACACCAATTTAATTTCATGCATTCTTCAATCCTTTCTTGGGTAAGGTGCTGATCTTCCTGACTCACTTCTTCATAGGTGAATGCAAACCTAAATTATACCTTTCTAAAGTAAACCTATTTTCCAAAGTTTAAGAGGTTTTCATTTCTTTCTTTTTTTATTAATAAGAACCATGGCCTATCTATTTTAATTTTGTATAGCAGTAATTTTCCTTGGGGAAGGAGAAAGAGATACCAGTTTGAATGTTTTTCTCTATATGGATGGGAGGTCAGGAGGAGAGAGATATGCATATGTTCTGAAATAACCAAGTAGGTATTTCTCTACTCACTGGTCTCTGAAAATCAGTATAAACTATGTTTACACAAGATTTAACTCAAGAAGCTAAAGTAATGAATAAATATTGAGAGAGAATTGACAAAGGCATATTAAGTCCAAGGAATAGACTATCCTTCTCTTAAAAAACAAAACAAAACATTATTACAGAGTTAATACAGCAAGACCTTCTGCCTTGCCAGTGCTGAAGGCCACAAAGCAGCCAACTCTTCATTTCACCTTGTCCTTCAAAATTTTACATACAGCCAAATTATAATATGGTTTAATGACTAGCATAAACTCATGCATCCATAAGTACCTGATCTTATTATCAGGCTTCTCGCTGGTCCTACTATAAGAAGTATGTTTGCGCACTACACAAAAGTATTCCAGAGACGCAGTTGTGTCACTGCAGTAGCACTAAGTAGAGAAATGAGTCCTCTAGAATTGTCTGCTGCAGAATCCAGCATTTCCACCACTGTAATCATCTAACTGTGTAAAGACTTTTGCTCTCCAACAAGAAGTCAAAATATAGATTGGCCTAGGATGAAAACCACTAGCCCCTTGCCAATAAGTGTAATTACTTCATGACATTGATTAGTAGAAGTGCAAATAAAACTGAGGAAATTAAGCAAGATAATTTGAGAAGGACAAGAAAGTGAATCTAAGAGTCATTAAGGACACGGGTAAGGAACAGAATGATGCTGAATTTTACGATTGTCTCCTGGGCATGCTTTGCTCGGAACAGCTAAGTTCCAGCTCCTCAGAATACATGTTTTCTTGGCATTGTTAGCCAATAGAAATAGGCATGAAAGAAAATGAAAATCATCATAATTCTTTTAAAAGAATCTATAAAATAAATGGTTAAGAACATGAGCTCCGAAGTCAAATTGTGGGAATCAAATACTGGCCATATACCTCACAGAAACATTATGTAACTTCTTTCTGCATCATTTCCTGAATTTGTAAGCTGAGGATAATATAGTTACCTCCTTGGCTGCTTTGGGATCATCAGCTATAACAATTTATTGAAAGCTCCTAGAATAATACTTAATTTTAAAAAGAGATCCTGCTGCTGGTAGGGAGACATTGCAAAGCATTCTGGGTAAGAATAGGGCTTCTGGAACAACAGTGTTCAGGGTCTGCCAATGATGAGCTGTAAGATGTTGGGCAACTCTCCCTTCTTTGTTCCTCACTTCATCTATAAAATGGGGGTAATAATGACCGTTATGAAGGTTGTTTTGGGAATTAAATGAGTTAATATTTGTTGAATGTTAAGAACAGAGCCTGGCACATAATATGTTCAATAAATAAATTATGCAGCTCTACATGAATGATTTTAAAACTGTGATGATGGAAAAGCAAGGGTTGTATAGTAGCACTCTGGAGGTCCATATGGAATAGAGATAAAGAGCACATTGGCCCAGCCCAACTTCATTCAAACAGAGCAAAGTTAACTAGGTTACATACTGAATTTTCTTTGAATACAGGGTCCTCTGCTAGACAAGAAGGGAAGGGAAAAGAACTTTAGCTTTATACATACCAATGTGCCCTCATAAAAATATTTCAGTTCAGTTTTACAAAACATTGAATATTTTATATGCATTATCTAGCTGAGATAGCCAAATCATTTAAAAAGATTCATCTAGACAAAAGTTCTCTAACTTAAAAAGTGAATTTCAATAAATTCAAATTTTAAAGACAAAATCCCATGCTTCTGTAGGGTAAACAAAAATCTCAATAATATTAATATAACATGCAAAACCAAGAATATTCACCACAGTCAAATAACAAATGACCACTGGGTTCAAATGTTTGCCATGCAAAGTTGTCTATCTCCTACAACGTCTAGAAATCTGGTTTTAAATTGCTTTTTATTCTTTTTGCTCTGTGATGGTGGATCTACAAAGCAACCTGGAAAATGTGCCATCCTCAGCATTCAGGAGGTAAAGCGAAGATGAGGAGAGAAAAATATGGTGCTATTAACAAAAGAAAAGAGAGAGTATACGGATCAGAGGGCTGGGCTCTGGAAGACTTTTTTAAAATGTCACCAGATAAAATTTATGACATAAAAGGGAATGTTCCTTAGTCATTCTGAGGATTGTTATCTACATGAATAATAAATCAAAAGGCTCTTTATCCATTTACTGCTGAACATTATGACCTTAAGTTGGAGATGTGATTTACTCCACTGACATCAATGCAACAGAAACCCAGTGAAAATATCACTGGATTGGCCTCAAGTTCTAGAAAATCAATGAGGCTTGTGGAGAACAAACATTTTGGGGAGGAGAGTATCCAAAAATGCAAATATCTCTGCAGCATTAACATGAGTGAACTCATTATAGAGATTTCTTTTAAATGATTACCCTTCATTTTTCCTTCTAGAGAAAACTCATGCATAGTCAAAGTTAACAGTGTTACCCATCTCAACTTGATAGAGAAACATTACTAGCATTGCTACCAAACTTGACTGGATTACAAATATTTTACCTTTAAAGTTGCATGCAGTGTGATCCTATTTGTATAAAATTCAAAATACATAGAAGTTGTGATTCCAAGTACCTAAACTGATGAGAAAGAAATGAAGGGAGACTATTATTTCAAAAGACAGATAGTGGGTCCCTTTAACATGGTCAAATCCAATTCAGACCAGAAAGGTTTTCAGGGTACTGCTGGGTTGCTGGGAACCCTGCCCTGTCCTGGGTGGATGAGTGTTCATTTGTAATTATTAAACTGTGCATACATGTTTTATATACTTTTACCTTATAAATTATATTTTACAACTGTATTTAAATAGGATGTTTTATTCTGAGGTGACTTTATAATGTATTGCCCGGGGCATACTGCTACTAAAGTAATGTCTTCATTGTTTTTCTGAAATTCAAAAACTCAGCATCCTGAATTTTCCTGTGCAACCTTAACCCAATCAGAACAGCTCAGTTAGATTATGAACACTAAATACGTGCACACACACACACACACACACACACACAGAGATAAGCCACAAATGCAATGATTTTAAAAAGTCTTAGTTGTTTCTGTTTTATATTCTACTAACACACTAAATTTGTGTTTCATGACTTGTGGTCCTTTCAACCACTCTTACCCCTGTAAGATTCTTGCACCCGGGGTACAAATATGCTACATAGACCCAAACTGTAATTTACTTATAGGGAAGCAAAGAAGCTGACATTCATAAACACAGTCATGCCTAAAAAAGGAGATCTTTAAGTAAAAAAGAAATCAGAAAAAAAATTTATTTGCTTCTTTTTCTTAAACCAATGATTTGTCTTTATAATGTGCATTTGTTTGCACAGGAAAGGAAATGACAATTGAGTGGGTAAAATGGATACTGTACTGCTCCCTTATATACATGAAGAATTACACATCTGTCGAACAATGCTAACCACTCTGAAAGATAATTATGGATCAATGCTTTAAAAAAATATCCTGAATTGCCTGCAGAAATGGCAAGGGGAATTCAATTAAATTATTTGTAAAAGCCAGAGTCTTTTTTTCCCAATCCATCTGCTACTTGAAATGGGATGACCTTTCAAATAGTGCTTGCCGTTCTCAATGCAAACTCTAAATAGAGAAGTGGAGTGGGGCATTTTTTCCCTTCTCTCCATCAGGTTCAGAATAGATAGAGCATTTGTACTGACATTCTACACCACTCAAAAGAATGCAGATTTGACTTCCAGAACATAAAAGAGGCAGTTTAGGAATATCAATCAGGCCTCTGTCCCATGCCTTCAGTCATGACATTTGCCTTCTATCAGAAAGGTGTGCTGCTTCTGAGATAAGTGTCTGGGAACAAGGTACATGAAGTCATTTACTCCCAGGAGAAAAATTGCAAACCTCATCCTCAAACAAATGGGGTAAAGTAAACATGTTAGTGAAGAGTCCTCTGCTAAACTACCTATGGCAGGAAAGCTAATTCAAAAAGGTCAGGTATTTAAGTAACAGCAGACTCCAAACAAACTTTCCAACAGGCCTCTCAGGACCAGATTATGAACAAACTATGCTATAAGAATATTATTAATAATAATAAATGTTTGCTATACTGATTCTGGATTTTTTTCACATTTTTAAATTATTTTCCCTACCCTTCTTAATTTCTGAAACATTTCTAATTTGACCTTTTTTATTTTTTAAAAATAAAATTAGGATTTTTTAAAAAGATTCCATGTATTTTTCTTGATAAAATTTAGTAACCACGTTTTGAGAAGTTCAGAAAGTGACAAAATATAAAAGATAATCTATCACTCTATCACTCAAAGAAAGCTACTATTAAAGTCTGGTATGTATATTTTCATTCTTCTTAATACATAAATATATCACAGAATTATATCATGCTATATATATGTTATATAATGAAACACCTTGTATATGAACCAACTGTTACATGAATACCTTTTTACACCATAAATGGAAATCTGAATCATCTTGTATAAATCATCATAATTTGGAATGTTGTGTGAATCTCAGTGTGTGCAGTTATAATGTAATAAAACTTGTAACTGGATTTATTTAAAGACTCAGCTAATTATGAATATAGAGATACATACCTTTTTTCCCTACAATAAACAAAGCTGAAATGAATATCAATACACACAACTTAGCAATTACTTTCCAGAAATAGTATAGCTAGACATTATTGGACCTTTTCAATTAATATTGTCAAACTGCCCACTGAAAAGTTTACTGGGCAATATATACAGATTTCCCTACACTCTGTATAATACTGAAAAGTATTGATTTTTTGAACTCTTGCCAGTCTGAGAGAAATCTCATTATTGCTCTAATTATGATTGCTTTGATAGCTAATAAAGTTGAAATTTTTATCAGTATTTAATATCTCTTCTTTTGTGAATTACCATTCATATTACTTTTGAATGGTAATTTGTAAAGTATTTTTAATTTGGCCCATTTTTGTATGAGATAAAAGTATTATCTTAAAATATAGCATCATAAGAACTTAAGCACACATATAATAATTTTTAAATGCTACAGAGAATAATAATTATTTTAATTTTAAAAGTAATATACAGTCAGGGTAACATATTCAACAAAACCAAAAATATGTATATATGTGATATGTATACATATATATCTACATTCATTATATACTAAGTCAATGTTCTCCCCCAACTCCATCCCCTATTCGATTTTTCCATGGTAACTAACAAAATCGAAATAACAAATAAAGATGATTACTTATTTATCCTTCTACATCTTTCTCTAGTTTCATACTAGCATATACAAAGATGATACTGTATATAGAGTCATTCTTTTCTTTTTAATTTCAATGCACTTTCAGTGCCCCATTCAATCAAATGATTATGCATTAATATATCATGGACATGCTGGAATCCATGGATAGACAGATGTATTTAGTTTAATTCTTTCACAATATTCCACAGTACAGTTATAGTATTCAACAATCTTCCCTATTGATGAGCTATTTTTTGCTGATTTTTTTTTCTTTTAAGAGACAAGGGCATTGAGAGAGAGAGAGTAAGAGAGAATCAATTTTACTTGGTTTTTCATGAGGCCTTCATTGCTCCGACACTTTGTTGTGTACGTGGTGCTTGGGTTCGAACCTGGGTCCTCACACATGCCAGGCAAGCGCCTTAGCCACTGAGCCCCTTGCTGATGTTTTGTAATTTGTTTTTGCAACTACAAACAATGTAGCAAATATCTTTGAGTATATATTTTCGTAGAACAGACTAATGCTTCCAAAAAGGAATGACACACTGTCAAAGAGCAGGTATTTCAGTGACTTTCATAGGTATCTCCAAATTTATCAACATGTAAAAATTTTCCATTTCTTTACATCATTATTAACCACACACATTATCAATATTTTAAAATTGCATCATTTATTTGAGTGGAAAAGAGTACTTTATGGTGACTTGAATTTGTATTCCCATGTCTACTAGTGAAGATGAGCTGATTTTCATGTCTATTGGTCACTTAAATATTTCCTTCAGAGCATTGCTAATTGATATATTTAGTCATTTTTCTCAAATATGATGTATAACTTCATCTCATCAGTGTATAGGAGCTCCACTGCTCAATCTTGGATGGTGACATCTTCAACCCATTTGAATTTTTTATGGTAAGAAACAGGTGTCTAACATTTATGACCTACTGATGAAAGCTAATTTTTACATAATTTATAAGCATAATTTCCCCAGTGATTTAAAAAGACCTTTTACTTAATATTTAGCTCATTATTATATATTTGAACCTCTTTTTTCTGTTCTACTGGTCAAATTTTCTTATGGCAACCAACATATCATTTTAGTAACAGTGACTTTACATTAAATTTTAATGCCTAGAAGAAAAATAACTCATTGCCATTCTGATGAATTGTACTAACAGAAAACAGAAAGAGGGAAGCAATAGGGGCTGCATTGTAATGAGTTGCACGTTCTCTGCAGTAGGTCTGGCCAGAAAGGAGAATGGCTTGGATTATGGTGGAGCAAGGCCTTCCTAAGCAACATGCAGATGACTTGGAGATGGATTCAAAGGATCGGGAAAGGAAGATTACTTTCATCTTCAATTTCACCAATTTAATATTATGAGTCCAAGTTTGTAGACGAGCTAATGAGAATTGTGTGGTACTTCTCAAACTGTAACACATGTAGGGATCACTGGAGAATCTTGTTGAAATGCAAATTATATTACTAAGAAATTTTAGGGTATAGTATGACTATTTTGACAGATAATGTTTTATCTCTTGATAAAATTTTTTAACTATATCAGCCTTTTACTTTTCTTGTTAAATTCATTACTAAGGATTGTTATATTTTCTGTTTACATAAGCTAATGTTTTCCTATGTAACTAATTATTGAAACCATAAAGGAAACTGTTTTTTTTTCTTGTTTTAATCAGGAATTGAACCCAGGGGTGCTTAACCACTGAGCAACACCACCAGCCTGATTTTATTTTTTATTTTGAGACAGAGTCTTCCTAAGTCATTTAGGACAATGCTAAGTTGTTGAGATGAGCCTTAAACCTGCAATCCTCCTGCTTCAGCCTCTTGAGCTGTGGAGATTACAAGTGCAAGCCACCATGTCCAGCAAAAACTTTGATTTTTATATATTTCTCTTATGGATATTTAGTCTTCATGTTTCTTAGTACTAATGTATAATAGAGTTTTAAGTTTCTAGCAATATGATCTTATTGTATGAAATAAAGATAACTATCTTTTTTTTCTACTTATATCATTTGATGTTTTGTTTAATTACATCAGGAAGAACCCAAACCAGTGCTAAGTAACAGTGCTAACAGAAAATACCCCTCTGTACTTTCTCCTTGTTTAATATGAATGGAATTTATATTTCACTGTGTAATGTAATTATTGATGGTAGATTTTTGTAAATATTCTTTCTTCCTTAATTAATATCCTTCTATGGCTCTTTTAAACAAATTTTAATGAATTTTGTCAAATTGTTGGAATGTATACTGGGTTAAAAAGTATCTTCCCAAAATTTATAGCTACCTGGAATTTCAAGTGACCTTATTTTGAAATCAAATCTTTTCAGATATAGTAAATAAATTATAGAAATTAATACTCAGAGATCATACTGGACTAGAGTGGGCCATAATTCAATGACTGATATCCTCATAAGAAGAGAAAACAGAGACATGGACACCCAGGAAGAATGCCATGTGATGACAGAGGCAGAGAATGTGTCCACATGCCAAGGAAGGCCAAAGACAACTAGCAAATATGAGAAAGTCCAGCAAGGATTACCCTGAGTGCCTTTAGAGACAGCATGGCTTTCCTGGCACCTTCATTGTGGACCTTTAGCTTCCAGAACCAATAAAGAATAAATTATAAACCAGTCTGGTAATTTGTTATGATAGTCTAGGAAAGTAACACAATAAAAGTTGACATAATTACATCATTTAATTTTCTCAGTGATTAATGGTATAAGTTTCCAATCATGAACAGGTTTGTAGTTTTTGAAATTACCTCTATTTCAAACATCTTCATATACTTTCATAAGCAGAAGGACGTAGATTACTGGTCTAAAATATGCTTAAATAACTAATTTAGTTATATATTGTATATAATAATATACTTCCATATACAATCATGAAATGAGTATAAAATATCTTTCTAGATCTATCTATAAAATTTTGATATAAGCTCATTCTAGATTTGTATAATTAAGTTCCATTTCCTCTTTCTCTGTGGTCTTGAATTGTTTGATAACCAAATCTTGGACTTCATTTCACTGTAAAACCATCTGGGCCTGGTGCCTTTTTCAATGGTACATCTTTAATAATCTTCCACTTGCTTCTATGGATATTGGTATTGGTTTTACTTTCCTTATGTGAATATTGATTTTATATACATATATATCATCCTAAAGAATTAACATTTCTTCTATATTTTCAAGTAAATAGCTACAAAAAATTTGGCAGAACTTTTAAAGGAATCTTGTATACCTTTCCTCCCACACTACCACATGTGGATAGGATGAAAAGACAACAGTCCTCAGGGAATAAAATGATCTATTTTTCATTCAAAAGTATAAGAGTTGCTCTTATTCCTGATTAGAAGCTCTTAAAAAAATACATGGGGACTTTTTCATCTGAATCATCAATACTATATTACAATAAACCCTGGATAGTTGGTCTTTAAGTCATTTGATACTCCTGTCCAGGAGTCTTGGCAAAACTATACAGAAAAATTCTTGACATTTTCATGGAGCTACGATAACATCTCATTTTTTCAGACACTTCACAAAAAAATAATAAAAAAATCATTCTCACACCTGCATGCATTTTAAAATATCTCCAACTTTTCTAAGAAACAATTTTCTCTACACTCTCCCAGACTTCATACTCATATGTTTTTATTCATAGCAGATGGAGGAAATTAGAGTAACATATTTGCTCTAAAATCATTAGTGCTGCATCAGCACTTCCAATCTAAATGGCATTTCAAGGGGTTATTGTTACATGGAGCAAGAGTTTGCTCTAGGCAGAAAGAGACATAAAAACAACCTTTAAAATGAAACATTTTTGCAATTAGAATTTATATTTTAATTTCTTCAACAACAATTTTTTGACTTTTAAACACAAATAAAAAAACAGAGTGGTGCAACTCAGTCGTGGTTCATACTTTGCCCACTGATCAGTCCTCTGAAAAATCATTAGAGTTACTCCTAAAAAAACAGTATCTTTAAGCTTAAAATCAACTCCTTGGTTACTTGAAAGACTGGGAATACATTCTTCTCAGATATTCACCTATTCTCATGAAATGCCTACAAGTGAACTATTTACTTGGAAAACTTCAGTTGACTACCACACTACCCCAAAGTTTAACAGCTGTGGCTTAAGAATGAACCAAACCAAGAGAGTTTCTTTACTATACTATCTCAAGTGCACCTCGGATTTAGAAAAAAAAAAATCTAAGATACTTTATAACTGGAAAAATGTAATCTTCTTGTAAGAGCAACTGGAGAGAATGATACAAGACAGCAAAAATCATACTTTAAATTTCTATACTGCATTACAATGTTCAAACTACTTTCATGACACTTTTCTTATTTTATCCTCATAGAAAATCTATAATGGATGCAGGATAAAAGAGGAAGGAGACATAAACAGAACTTCAGAGATGAAAGTGATATTAAAGATATCAATAACTTCCTTTACAGATAAGAAACCAGAGACCAAAGGGAAAAGAGGACATTCACCTTGTATTAGAGTGAAGCAAGCAAGACTGGAAAATGCCAGCTGGTCACAACAGTTACAAAACGGAGTTGCAAAATGAAACAAGAAAGAGAAAGATGACGGGAGTGAAGAATACTAATTTTGATTTGATGTACTTTAAAAAAAGGAAAACTATTGAATTAGAGTTTGAAATTCAACGTTGGTCTCTAAGGACTACTTGGTTATGGTGATTTTATGCCACTATCGGATCCCATAGAGAAAAGTACATTTTGAAACTCAGAGCTTCCAGGAACTATGTGGGAGCCTTTTAAGAACACACTCATGCAAGTGTACACCATCTAACATATACAGACAAGAATTTACATTTTATTATATCATTTAAAAAAAGAGACTAACCATCGTATAGCTCAACTAAGAAGCTACCCAAGCAATTCCTATCCACCGACCCTCATTCTGTCCTCCTCTTGCCACCCCAGCGTACCCTAGTTGGTTATCTTAATATTGTGATGTACAATATGGATTGAAAATAATCTTTCCTTTACAGAAAAATATATTAGGGTTGTGTATTTCCTGTTGGAGCTTTCTAAAAATGTATTATCTCAAACAACACATAGGCCATTTTCCAACTAGCTCTTATTCAGTAGATAATAGTCATTTTTCATGGCTTAGTTCAGAATATTCTTTGAAAATCTACATTTGGGATATCATGATTCTAATAAGAAGTGGTACTATAGGAAGATGCAAAAGTAAAAGGATTAAAAGTAGAATTTTTAAAGAGGAGAAATTCACAGTGGTGTGGAAAGATCACATCAGGGTTAGAGGACAAATCTCTGTCTCAGAACAAACATTTAATTTATTGTCAGAACGCACAATAATAACCTCGACATTTTAAAACTGCATTGTGTCACCTTTAAATGCCTGGGTATAGGAATGTAAAACACAGTGTCTGACACATCATGGAAAGTTTTATAATTCTTCTCAGAAAGGAAGAACAAATATCTCTATTTCTGTTCTAGATCTGCACAATGTATATTTGCATCCCATTTACTCTGATTCATTTATATTTTGCTGAATTCTGTTTTTGTCTTTCATCATTCAAAAGATAAAAAAATTCAACAGCAACAAAAAGCCCTCAAAAGATGCTTTCAGATTAAATCGCAAAGAAAATAAGCACATGAATTAGTGAAGCAACACCCCAGTTATACAATTGTGGTGGTTACATCTCTTCTCATCTTGTCCAAGAATTAATTGTTCCGCCGAAATTAGACATCCAGCCTGCTCCATGCAGACAGGAGCCCAAGTCGGAAGCAAGCTCTTGAATAACAATATTGCCTTCTTATTCTTTTCACATGGCTACATTTTTGACATTTCCCTCAATATTCCACCCAGTTGCAGTGTGACTATGACAAAAGATTTCTGTGGGCATGACCGGCACATCTGTGGTGAGTGGCAGGGAATGGAGATAGGCAACAAGTCCCTTTAGTGGCTCCAAAAAGCCCACAGGCATTCTGCAAATCTTTTGCATACATGCTCTAAGGAAAAGATGTGAAAAATGGAAAACGTGATGACAATTTTAAACACCTGACAGGCAATTCTATGATCTACTCTAACTTTATAATGGCAAAGCCGCTGACACACAAGAGACCGACAGGCAATCTTTCTCCTCCATTTCTCAGTCTCTTGAAATGCTTATTTGGGGGTTTGACACACAGACAGGGATGACCTTAATATAGTATTTATTTAATCTATTCAAGGACAAATTATAAATGATGAGATCTGACTAGATGACATTTTCTTGCCTATTTTTAATTTCTAGATTCAAATCACTGCCCCCCCAAGCTCTAGAACTTACTCCCAGGAGATGTCAGGTGTTATAATCAGCCCATCTATAGTCAGTGCAGCCAAAAGTTCTGCCTACAAAGTAGTAATCAGAGTCAAATCTTGTCTAGAAGTGCCAATTACTATTCTTTGTCTTCCCTGTTGAACATCTCCTTCATATAAGAATTACCTATCATTTTTAACCTTAACATTTTGGGAACTATTATTTTAAATAACCATAAGAGTTGCCAAGGATGATGGAAAAGAAGCACCCTCAGAGATGCTAGTGGGAATGTAAACCAGAACAGTCCTTTTGGAAAACAATCTGATATACAACATAATGTTTTTATCCTACCAATATTAATTGGGGGACACTGTCCCATATTTTTAATAGCCTTCAAAATTATATTTTTTAAATGTTTGCAGGGCATTTTGTTATACAAATATACTATAATTTTCCACATTTCCTAGCTTTTTAATTGTTTTTAATTATGGGTATCATAACGCTCTAAAGAACATCTTTGTCAATACATTTTGAATTTACTTTCTGCTTATTCCTTAGGAAAGATTCCTAGAAGTGGAAACACAGAGTTTAGCAAAGCTTATTTTCATGTATAATGTTATCCTAAGTATTAAGGAATTGCTCTTTGCAGACCAATTTCTAAAGTAGTATTCTGGGTGACCATCATTTACTAGAATATATGTGGTGACAAAACTGACCCTATTCATTTACACTGAAGACATCAATGAAATAGCATATATGGTCCTACCAAAAGAACATTCATTTCAAGGAAAGGCTTTCTTTGTCCTCTTATACTCTAAAGCAAAGCTCCCTCACCAAGTCCAGTGATGTGTAAGACCCAGGAAGACATTCTTATCTTCACTGGTTTGCAAGGTTTGCCTATCTATTGAGAATTGGTAAATAATCCAAGTTCATAAAAGTGGAAGGTCAGAATGCAGTGATATCATATTCTGGACTTTTTAATTCTTTTACTGCTAGTAGTTTTAAGAACAGAAGTTACTTTGTTTTTTAATTTCTTTGATTATTACAGCATCTGCTTTATCTTTTTTCCCCCAACAAGTTAACAACATATATTTCTAATTCATTTCTTTCTAAGTGAAGTTCCATCTTGTTTATACCTACATGCATAAGACAATGAATAAGTAATCACTCCACAGGAATGAAGAATTAAAAAGACAAGAAGGTTCTAGGCAATGCTTCTCAACTACACCTAGGATCTCACACCTGTGTTAACTTGAGATTAGCCTGCATGCATTTTCTTTTTTCTTTATTATTTATTTACTTATTTATTTTTGTAGAATTGCAGATCATTAGGCAAGCACTCTACCACTAAGCTATATCCCCAGTTCCAGAAAATTCTATCTTAATGCTGTTGTAAAGGAAAACATGATTGCGTCACAAATTAAAAATCTACACAGGCACTGAAATCCAGACTGCAATTAAAAGTCTACCAAAGAAGAAAAGCCCAGGACCACACGGCTTCTCCACTGATTTTTACCACACTTTTGAGGAGGAACTAATACCTCTCCTTACTAAGTTATTCCAAGAAATTGAAAAGGATGGAAGGCTCCCATCCACCTTTTATGAAGCAACCATAACTCTGATACCAAAACCGGACAAGGATACATCAAGAAAAGAAAACTACAGACCGATATCCCTTATGAACGTGGATGCAAAAATCCTCAACAAAGTACTAGCAAACCGTATTCAAAAAATTATTAAGGAAATAATCCATCATGACCAAGTGGGCTTCATCCCAGGAATG
>PVKS010038233.1:0-18064 GCA_004027875.1 Aplodontia rufa
CCATCAACCCTTCCCTGACCGGGGGGGCATTCAGCAGGAAGAGAGGGGTCAAGCGACATTCGGAGGTCCAGGGGCACAAGCCTCCTGGGAACCAGGCACCGCAGAGCGGCCCTCCGATCTTGGCGAATCAACCCTTCCTCACCGACCTTTCCTCTCTCTCTCCCATTCCTGACCCCATCCCAGCCACTGAGACTGTGCCACGGGGCGGATTGGAAAAGAGGATGGAGAAGAAATGCGAGAAACGGTCGTCACCACCCACAGTGTGCCGGCTTCTGCCCGCACCTCCAAGCCGAGGAGTGCAGGATCAACCACCACTGCGACCCCCCACTTTGTAACAGGAACCAGCAGCCTCCTCTCACAGCGATGGAAAGGAAAGGCGTTGGAGATTTGCCAGGGACCGAACTCCCAGCCCAACCAGCCCCACCATGGGCGGCGGAAAGCAGGAAGAGAGGGTCCAAGTGACTCTCGGAGGTCACGTTAGACACACACCCTAGGAAAAGGGGAATACGGAGCGGCACCCCGGGCTTGGTGGAGCAACACTTCCCCACCAAACTTTCATCTTTCTGTCCCCTTCCTGACCACGTCCCAGCCCTGGAGGATATGCCCTTAGAGGATTGGAAATGAGGATGGAGAACAAGTGCGTTAAAGTGTCGTCACCGCCAACTGGCTGCCTGATTCTCCTCGCACCTCCAAGCCTAAGAGGGCAGGATCAACCACCATGGCAGCCCCTCACTTGGTAAAGGGAAAGAACACACTCCTGCCTCCGCAATGGGAAAGAAAGGCACAGTACACCCGCAAGGCACCTATCTCCCTCCCCCAAAACGCCCACTGTCTGGCGGCACCAACAGGAAGAGACAGGCAAAGTGAGGCTGGGATGTCCCCGTAGACAGGTCCCCTGGGAAAGGGCCCCTTCAAGTGGCACCACGGTCTTGGCGGAAAAACGCTTCCCCACAGACTTTTTCTCTCTCTCTCCCCTTCCTGACCCCGTATCAGCCCTGAAAGCCATGCCCCCAGGCGGAGTGAAAAGAGGATGGAGTATAAGTGCAGGAAAGTGTCGTCACCTCCAACCAGCTGCCGGCTTCTACCCACTGATCCAAGACCAGGAGGGCAGGATCAACACCATGTTGAACCCTCTCTTCCTAAGGGGAACGAACACCTTTCTGTACCGCGAAGGGAAGAAAAGTCGTGAGAGACCCGCTAGGTACTGACCTCCCCCATCAACCTGTCCCCGGCCTGGGGGGCATTCAGCAGGAAGAGAGGGGTCAAGCGACATTCGGGGGTTCAGGTACACAAACCTCCTGGGAACAAGGCGCCGCAGAGCGTCCCTCCGAGCTTGGCGTAGCAAACCTTCCCAACCGACCTTTCCTCTCTCTCTTCCATTCCCGAACCCGTCCTAGCCTCTGAGATTGAGCCCCCGGGCGTAGTGGAAAAGAGGATGGAGAACAAGTGCATTAAAAGGTCGTCACTGCCCACTGTCTGCCGGCATCTCCAAGCCCCTCAAATCCAAGGAGGGCAGGATCAACTACCACGGCGACACTCCACATTGTAACGGGAATGAGCACCCTCCTGCCCCTCTGATGGGAAGGAAAGGAACGCGATACCCGCCAAGGACCAATCTCCCCTCCAAACCACCACCTGTAGGGCGGCGCCAACAGGAAGAGCGGGGCAAAGCGATGATGGGAGGTCTCAGTGGACACGCCCACTGTGGACAGGGCGTCTGTGAGCCCACCAAGGGCTTGGCGGAGCAACCCTTCCCCACCGACCTTTCCTCTCTTTCTCCCCTTCCCGAATCTTCCCAGCCCCGGAGGCTGTGCCCCCGGGCAGAGTGAAAAGAGGGTGGAGTAGAAGAGCGGAAAAGGGTCATCACCGCCCATCGGGTGCCGGTTTCTTCACACAACTCCAAACGAAAGAGGGCAGGATCAATCACCACAGTGAACCCCCTTCATAACAGGAATGAGCAACCTCCTGGACCTGTGACGGGAAGGAAAGAGGTGTGAGACCTGCCAGGAATCAACCTCCCCCCTCATCCGGCGCTCCGATGGGCGGTGCCCACCAGGAAGAAATCGACCAAGTGACTTTCGGAGGTCAAGTTGGACAAGCCCCCTGGGAACAGGGTGCCAGGAAACGGCACCCCCGCCTTGGCGGAGCAACACTTCCCCTCTGACCTTTCCTCTCTCTACCCTTCCCAACAGCTTCCCAGCCCCGGAGGCTGTGCACCTGGGCGGAATATTAAAGAGGATGGAGGAGAAGTGCAGGAAAGTGGCGTCACTGCCCACAGGTTGCCGGCTTCTCCATGCCCCTCCAAGCCGAGAAGGGGAGGATCAAACACCTTGGCGACCCCCAGCTTCGTAACAGGAACCAGCACCCTTCTGCCCCCACGACGGGAAGGCCTGGGAGACCGGCTAGGGACTGACATCAACCCATCCGGCCCCCCGCTGGGCGGCGCCCAGCAGGAAGAGAGAGGCCAAGTGACTCTCAGAGGTCATGTTGAACACGAACCCTGGGAACAGGGCGCCTCTGAGCGCATCCCGGGCTTGGCGGAGCAACCATTCCCCACTGACCTTTACTCTCTCTCTCCCATTCCCGACTCCGTCCCAGCCCCGGAGTTTGTGCACCCTGGCGGAATGTTAAAGAGGATGGAGAAGAAGTGAGGGAAAGGGACATCACCGCCCACCGGTTGCCGGGTTCTCCCCGCCCCTCCAAGCGGAGAAGTGCAGAATCAATCACCACTGCAAACTCCCCCACTTCGTGACGTGAACGAGCAGCCTACTCTCACCACGACAGAAAGGAAAGGCATTGGAGACTTGCGATTGACCGACCTCCCAGCCCAACTCGCCCCAGGCCGGGCGGCGGACAGCAGGAAGAGAGGGGCCAAGTGACTGTCGGAGTTCACGTTAGACATGCTCCCTAGGACCAGGGCGCCATGGAACGGCACCCCGGGCTTGGTGGAGCAACACTTCTCCACCGAACTTTCCTCGCTCTCTCCCCTTCCTGTTACCTCCCAGCCCTGGAGGCTGTGCCCATGGACGGAGTGGAAAGCAGGATGAAGAAGAAGTGTGAGAAAGGGTCGTCACCGACCACACTGTGCCGGCTTCTCCCTGCCCCTCCAAGCCGAGGAGGGCAGGATCAACCACCATGGCGAACCCTAGCTTCGTAACAGGAACCAGCACCCTCCTGCCCCCGCGAAGGGAAGGCCCGGAAGACCCGTCAGGGACCAAACTTACACCCCACACTGCCCGAAGCCGGGCTGCGCCACAAGGAAGAGAGGAGCAAAGAAATGCTAGGAGGTCCTATTGGACACGCCCCCTGGGAACAGGGCGCTTCTGAACGCATGTGGGCTTGGCGGAGAAGCCCTTCCCCACCGACCTTTACTCTCTCTCTCACCTTCCCGACTGCGTCCCAGCCCTGGAGGCTGTGCCCCCAGGCGGAGTGAAAAGAGGATGGAGTAGAAGAGCGGGAAAGGGTCATCACTGCCCACCGGGTGTCGGTTTCTTCAAATCCCTCCAAACCAACGAGGGCAGGATCAATCACCATGGTGAGCCCCCTTCATAACTGGAACAAGCACTCTCCTGCCACTGCGACGGGAAAGAAAGGCGTGCTAGACCCGCCAGGGACCAACCTCCCCCCTCATCTGTGGCCCTGCTGGGCAGCGCCCAGCAGGAAGAGATGGACCAAGTGACTTTCACAGATCTAGTTGTACAAGCCCCCTGGGAACAGGGTGCCAGAAAACGGCACCCCGGGCTTGGTGGAGCAACACTTCTCCACCGACCTTTCCTCTCTCTCTCCCCTTCCGGACTCCTTCGAGCCCTGCTGGCTGTGCCCCCGAGCGGAGTGGAAAAGAGGATGGAGAAGAAGTGCAGGAAAGGGGCATCACCGCCCGCAGGGTGCCGGCTTCCCCTTGCCCCTCCAAGCCAATGAGGGAAGGATCAACCACCACGGCGACCCCCCACTTTTTAATGGAATTAGCACCCTCCTCCCCCGCGACGAGAAGGAAAAGCACACGAGAACTTCCTAGGACTGAACTCCCCACACACACAGCCCCCCACCGGGTGGCGGACAGCAGGAAGAGAGGGGCCAAGTGACTCTCCTAGATCCCGGTGGACACGCACCCTGGGAAAAAGGTGCTGTGGAGCGGCCCCCCGGGTTTGGTGGAGCAACATTTCCACACCCACCTTTCCTCTCTCTCTCCCATTCGTAGCCCCAGAGGCTGTGCACCCGGGCGGAATGTTAAAGACGATGGAGAAAATGTGCGGGAAAGGGTCATCACCTCTCACAGGTTGCCGGCTTCTCCATGCCCTTGCAATCTGAGGAAGGGAGGATCAACCATAACAGCGAAGCCCCATGTCGTAACAGGAACGAGCAGCCTCCTCTCACCGCGACAGAAAGGAAAGGCATGAGAGACTCGTCAGGGACCGACCTCCCAGCCCAACATGCCCCACGCGGGGCGGCGGACAGCAGGAAGAGAGGGGCCAAGTGACTCTCGTAGGTCACTTTAGACACACCCCCTAGGAACAGAGCACCACGGAGCCGAACCCCGGACTTGGTGGAGCAACACTTCCCCACCGAACTTTCCTCTTTCTCTCCCATTCTGGACCCCGTCCCAGCCCCGGAGGCTATGCCCCAAGACTGAGTGAAAAGAGGATGGAGTAGAAGCGCAGGGAAAGTGTCGTCATCCCCAACCAGGTGCCAGAGTCTCCCCGCGCTTCCAAGCAAACAAGGGAAGGATAAACCACCACGGCAACCCCCCCATTCGTAATGGAAACCAGCACCCACTTGCCCCCGCGATGGGAAGGAGAGCAGTGCGAGTCCGGCCAGAGACCGACCTCCCCCCTACCTCACCCCATGCCCGGCGGCGGACAGCAGAAAGAGAGGGTCCAAGTGACTCTCAGAGGTCCCGGTGGACACGCTCCCTGGGTAAAAGGAGCTATGGAGCAGACCCCCGGGCTTGGCGGAGCAACCCTTCCCAACCGACCTTTCCTCTCTCTCTCCCATTCCTGATACCTCCCAGCCCAGGAGGCTGTGCCCACGGACGGAGTGGAAAGCAGGATGGAGAAAAAGTGTGGGAATGGGTCGTCACCGATGACAGGGTGCAGCTTCTCCCTGCCCCTCCAAGCAGAGGAGGGCAGGATCAACCACCATGGCAAACCCCAACTTCGTAACAGGAACCAGCACCCTCCTGCCCCCGTGACGGGAAGGCCCGGAAGACCCGCAAGGGACCGAAATTACCCCCCAGACTGCCCCCCGTCGGGCGGCGCCACCAGGAAGAAAGGAGCAAAGCAATGCTAGGAGGTCCAATTGGACACGCCCCCTGGGAACAGGGCACTGCTGAGCGCAAGCGGGCTTGACAGAGAAGCCATTCCCCACCGACCTTTACTCTCTCTCTCACCTTCCTGACCGCTTCCCAGCCCTGGAGGCTGTGCCCCCGGGCGGAGTGAAATGAGGATGGAATAGAAGTGCGGGAAAGGGTTGCCACCCTCAACTGGGTGCCAGCATCTTCACACCCCTCCACACGAAAGAGGGCAGGATAAATCACCACGGTGAACCCCCTTCATAATGGGAAGGAGCACTCTCCTGGACTCGCGACGGGAAGGAAAGGTGTGCGAGACCCACTACGGACCGACCTGAACCCTATCCAGCCCCGAGCCGGCGTCGCCCAACAGGAAGAGTGGGGCCAAGTAACTCTTAGAGGTCAAGTTGGACACGCCCCCTGAGAACAGGGTGCCTGGAAGTGGCACCCCCGCCTTGGCCGACCAACACTTCCTCTCTGACCTTTCCTCTCTCTACCCTTCCCAACCCTGTCCCAGCCCGGAGGCTGTGCCCCAGGGTGGATTGGAACAGAAAATGGAGAAAAAGTGAGGGAAAGCTTTGTCACCGTGCACAGGGTGCCGGCTTCACCCCGCCCCTACAAGCCGGAGAGGGCAGGAGCAACCACCACGATGTACCCCACTTTGTAATAAGAATGAGCACCCTCCTCCCCCCGCGCTGTGAAGGAAAGGCGCGCAAGGCCCGCCAGGGCCTGACCTTGAACCCCACCCCATCCCCTGCCTGTCGGCGGCGGGCATGAAGAGAGGGGCCAAGCGAGGCTCGAAGGTCCTGGTGTACTTGCCTCCTGGGAACAGGGTGCCGTGCAGCGGTCCACCAGGCTTCACGTAGCAACCCTTCCCCACCGACCTTTCTTCTATATCTCCCATTCCCAACCCCGTCCCAGCCCCGGAGGCTGTGCACCAGGGCGGAATGATAAGAAGATGGAGAGGAAGTGCGGGAAATGGTCATCACTGCCCACAGGTTGCCGGCTTCTCCCTGCACCTCCAAGCCTAGGAGTGCAGAATCAACCACCACTACGACCCCCCACTTCATAAAAGGAACCAGCAGCCTCCTCTCACAGCGACAGAAAGGAAAGGCATTGGAGATTGGCCAGGGACCGAACTCCCAACCCAACCAGCCCCACCATGGGCAAGGGACAGCAGGAATAGAGGGGCCATGTGACTCTCAGAGGTCACGTTAGACACGCTCCCTAGGAACAGGGTGCCACGGAGCAGCACCCCGGGCTTGGCGGAGTAACACTTCTCCACCGACCTTTCCTCTCTCTCTCCCCTTCCCGACTCCTCTCAGCCTGCAGGCTGTGCCCCCTGGCGGAGTGAAAAGAGGATGGAGTAGAAGAGCAGGAAAAGTTCATCACCGCCCACTGGGAGCCGGTTTCTTCATAGCCCTCCAAACCAACTAGGGCAGAATCAATCACCATGGTGAGCACCCTTCATAAGTGGAACAAGCACCCTCCTGCCAATGCGACAGGAAGGAAAGGGGTGCGAGACCCGCAAGGGACCAATATCCCCCCTCTTCCAGTGCCATGCTGGGCCGCGCCCAGCAGGAAGAAATGGACCAAGTGACTTTCAGAGGTCAAGTTGGACAACCCCCTGGGAACAGGGTGCCAGGGAACGGCACCCCGGGCTTGGTGGAGCAACACTTCTCCACCGACCTTTCCTCTCTCTCTCCCCTTCCCGACTCCTCTCAGCCCTGCCGGCTGTGCCCCCTGGCGGAGTGAAAAGAGGATGGAGTAGAAGAGCAGGAAAAGTTCATCACCGCCCACTGGGAGCTGGTTTCTTCATAGCCCTCCAAACCAACTAGGGCGGAATCAATCACCATGGTGAGCACCCTTCATAAGTGGAACAAGCACCCTCCTGCCAACGCGACGGGAAGGAAAGGGGTGCGAGACCCGCAAGGGACCAATCTCCCCCCTCTTCCAGTGCCATGCTGGGCCGCGCCCAGCAGGAAGAAATGGACCAAGTGACTTTCAGAGGTCAAGTTGGACAACCCCCTGGGAACAGGGTGCCAGGGAACCGCACCCCGGGCTTGGTGGAGCAACACATCTCCACCGACCTTTCCTCTCTCTCTGCCCTTCCCGACTCCTCTGAGCCCTGCCGGCTGTGCCCCTGAGCGGAGTGGAAAAGAGGATGGAGAAGAAGTGCAGGAAAGGTCATCACCGCCCACAGTGTGCCGGCTTCTCCCCGCTCCTCCAAGCCAACAAGGGCAGGATCGTCCACCACGGCGCCCCCCCACTTTTAACGGGATGAGCACCCTCCTCCCCCTGTGACGGGAAGGAAAAGCACGTGAGACCCGCCACAGACAGACCTCCCCACCCACATGGCCCCCAGTCAGGTGGCGACCAGCAGGAAGAGAGGGGCCAAGTGACTCCCGCAGGTTCCTGTTGACACGACCCTGGGAAAAATGCGCTATGGAGCGGCCCAGCGGGTTTGGTGGAGCAACAATTCCCCACAGACCTATCCTCTCTCCCATTCCCGACCCCTTCCCAGCCCTAGAGGCTGTGCACCGGGGGGGGAATGTTAAAAGGATTGAGAAGAATTGCGGGAATATGTCATCACCGCCCACAGGTTGCCGGCTTCTCCATGCCCCTCCAAGCCAAGATGGGGAGGATCAAACACCATGGCAACCCCCAGCTTCATAACAGGGACAAGCACCCTTCAGCCCCCACGACGGGAAGGCCCGGGAGACCAACCAGGGATGGACATCATCCCCCAGCTGGTCCCCCGCTGGGCGTTGCCCAGCAGTAAGAGAGGGGCCAAGTGACTCTCAGAGGTCACATTGGACACGAACCCTGGGAAAAGGGAGCCTTTGAGCGCATCCCGGGCTTGGCGGAGCAACCCTTCCCCACTGACATTTCCTCTCTCTCTCCCATTCCCGACCCCGTCCCAGCCCCGGAGGCTGTGCACACGGGCAGAATGTTAAAAGGATGGAGAAGAAGTGCGGGAATATGTCGTCACCGCCCACCGGCTGCTGGATTCTCCTCAGTCCTCCAAGCCAAAGAGGGCAGGATCAACCACCACGGAAACCCCCCACTGTGTAAAGGGAAAGAGCACACTGCTGCCTCCGCAATGGGAAAGAAAGGCACACGAGACCCGCCAGGGACCGATCCCCCCCCCCCAAACTGCACCCTGTCAGGCGGCACCAACAGGAAGAGACAGGCAAAGCGATGCTGGGAGATCCCAGTGGACACGTCCCCTGGGAACAGGGCCCCTTCAAGCGGCACCCCGGGATTGGTGGTGCAACGCTTCCCCACAGACCGTTTCCCCTCTCTCCCCTTCCCGACCCCGTCTCAGCCCTGGAAGCCATGCCCCCAGGCCGAGTGAAAAGAGGATGGAGTAGAATTGCAGGAAAGGTTCGTCACCTCCCACCGGCTGCCGGCTTCTACACACCCCTCCAAGATCAGGAGGGCAGGATCACCAACCATGGTGATCCCCCTCTTCCTAAGGGTAACAAACACCTTCCTGCCCCCGCGAAGTGAAGAAAAGGCATGAGAGACCCGCTAGGTACCGACCTCCCCATCATCCAGTCCCCTACCGGGGGGGGCGTTCAGCATGAAGAGAGGAATCAAGCAATGTTCCGAGGTTCAAGTGCACAAGCCCCCTAGGAACAAGGCGTCGCAAAACAGCTCCCTGAGCTTGGAGAAGCAACCCTTCCCCACCGAACTTTCCTCTCTCTCTCCCATTCCCAACCCCGTCCCAGCCTCTGAGACTGTGCCCCCGGGCGGAGTGGAAAAGCGGATGGAGAAGAAGTGAGAGAAAGGATCGTCACCACTCACAGGGTGCTGGCTTCACCCGCCCCTCAAAGCCGAAGAGGGCAGTAGCAATCAACACGGTGACGCCCCACTTTGTCACAGGAATGAGCACCCCCCTCCCCCCGCGTTGGGAAGGAAAAGCATGCGAGACCCGCCACGTACTGACCTCCCCCTGCACACTGCCCCCGCCGGGTGGAGGCCAGCTGGAATAGAGGGGCCAAGTAAATCTCGGAGGTCCTGGTGGACACGCCCTCTGGGAAAAAGGCAATATAGAGCTCCCCCCGGGTTTGGCGGAGCAACCCTTAATCACCGACCTCTCCTCTCTCTCTAGTGTTCCCAACCCTTCCCAGCCCTGGACGATGTGCCCCCGGGCTGAGTGAAATGAGGATGGAGTAGAAGTGCGGGAAAAGGTCGTCACCCCCAACCGGGTGCCAGCTTCTTCACACCCCTCCAAACGAAAGAGGGCAGGATCAATCACCACGGTGAACACACTTCATAACGGGAAAGAGAACCCTCCTGTACCCGTGACGGGAAGGAAAGGCGTGCGAGACCCTCTAGGGATCGAACGCCACCCCATCCAGCCCAGAGCTGGCGTCACCCAACAGGAATAGTGGGTCCAAGTAACTCTCAGAAGTCAAGTTGGACACACCCTCTGGGAACAGGGTTACAGGGAGCGGCACCCCTGCCTTGGCGGAGCAACACTTCCCCTCTGACCTTTCCTCTCTCTACAGTTTCCAACCCCGTCCCAGTCCTGCAGGCAGTGCCCCACGGTGGATTGGAACAGAGAATGGAGAACAAGTGCGGGAAAGGGTCGTCACTGCCCACAGGTCGCCGGTCTCTCCATGCCCCTCCAAGCCGAGGACGGGAGGATCAAACCTCATGGCGACCCCAGCTTCGTAACAGAAACCAGCACCCACTGCCCCTGTGAAGGGAAGGCCCGGGAGACCGGCCAGGGACTGACCTCACCCCCCAGCCGGCACCCACGCTGGGCGACACCCAGCAGGAAGAGAGGGGCCAAGTGACTCTCAGAGGACACATTGGACACGAATTCTGGGAACAGGGCACCTCTGACTGCATCCCGGGCTTGGTTGAGCAACCCTTCCCCACAGACCATTACTTTCTCTCCCACCTTCCTGACCCCGTCCCAGCCCTGGAGGCTGCACCCTGGGTGGAGTGGAATAGAGGATGGAGAAGAAGTGCGGGAAAGGGATATCACCACCCATGGGTGCCGGCTTCTCCCCACCCTCCAAGCCGAGGAGTGCAGGATCAACCACCACTGCGACCCCCAACTTTGTAACAGGAACGAGCAGCCTCCTCTCACTGCGACGGAAAGGAAAGGCATAGGAGACTCGCCAGGGACCGAACTCCCAGCCCAACTCGCCCCACGCTGTGCAGGGGAGAGCAGGAAGAGAAGGGCCAAGTGACTCTCGGAAGTCACGTTTGACACGCCCCCTAGGAACAGGGCGCCACGGAGTGGTACCCCGGGCTTGGTGGAGCAACACTTCCCCTTTGACCTTTCCTCTCTCTCCCATTCCTGACCCCATCCCAGCCCCGGAGGCTGTGCACCACGGCGACCCCACATTCGTAACGGAAATGAGCACCCACCTGCCCCCGCGATGGGAAGGAGAGCAGTGCGAATCCGGCCAGCGACCGACCTCACCCCTTCCCTGCCCAATGACCGGCGGCGGACAGCAGGAAGAGAGGGGTCAAGTGACTCTCAGAAGTTCCAGTGGACAGGCCCACTGGGAAAAAGGCGCTGTGGAGCAGCCCACTGAACTTGGCGGAGCAACCCTTCCCCACCTACCTTTCCTTTCTCTCTCCCCTTCCCGACCCTGCCCAGCCCTGGAGGTTGTGCCCCCGGACTGAGTGAAAAGAGGATGGAGTAAAAGTGCTGGAAAGGGTCATCACCCCCAACAGGTTGCCGGCTTTTTCACACCCCTCCAAACGAAAGAGGGCAGGATCAATCACCACGGTGAACACCCTTCATAACGGGCATGAGCACCCTCCTGTACCCGCGACTGGAAAGAAAGGCGTGCGAGACCTGCTAGGGACTGACCTCCCCCTCACCTGGCCCCCAGCTGGTGTCGCCCAACAGGAAGAGTGGGGCCAAGTAACTCTCAGAGGTCAAGATGGACACGCACCCTGGGAACAGGGTGCCAGGGAGTGGCACCCTCGCCTTGGCAGAGCAACACTTCCCCTCTGACCTTTCCACTCTCTACCCTTCCCAACCCCGTACCAGCCCCAGAGGCTGTGCCCCAGGGTGGATTGGAACAGATTTTGGGAACAAGTGCGAGAAAGGATTGTCACCGCCCACAGGGTGCCCGCTTCACCCCGCCCCTCCAAGCCAGAGAGGGCAGTAGCAACCACCACGATGTACCCCACTTTGTAATAGGAATGAGCACCCACCTCCCCCCGCGACGTGAAGTAAAGGCGCGTGAGAGCCGCCAGGACCTGACCTCGAACCCCACCCCATCCCCTGCCTGTTGGCGGTGGGCATGAAAGGAGGGGCCAAGCGAGGCTAGGAGGTCCTGGTGGACACGCCCCCTGAGAACAGGGTGTCCTGCAGCGACCCCTGGGCTTCGTGTAGCAACCCTTCCCCACAGATCTTTCTTCTCTCTCTCCCATTCCCGACCCCGTCCCAGCCCCGGAGGCTGTGCACCCAGGCGGAATGTTAAAGAAGATGGTGAAAAAGTGCGCGAAGAGGTCGTCATCGCCCACCGGCGGCTGGCTTCTCCAAGCCCCTCCAATCCAAGGAGGTCAGGATCAACTACCACGGCGACACTCCACTTTGTAACGGGAATGAGCACCCTCCTGCCCCTGAGATGGGAAGAAAGGCACGCGAGGCCCGCCGGGGACCGATCTCCCCCACAAACCACCCCCTGTCGGGCGGCGCCAACAGGAAGAGAACACAAAGCGATGCTGGGAGGTCCCTTTGGACACGCCCACTGGGGACAGGGCACCTGTGAGCACATCCAGGGCTTGGCGGAGCAACCCTTCCCCACCGACCTTTCCTCTCTCTCTCCCCTTCCTGATTCCTCGGAGCCCTGGAGGCTGTGCCCTCAGGCCCAGTGGAAAAGAGGATGGAGAAGAAGTTCAGGAAAGGGTCGGCACAGCCCACAGGGTGCCGGGTTCTCCCCAGCACTCCAAGCCAAGGAGGGCAGGATCAATCATCACAGCGCACCCCACTTTGTAACGGGATGGGCACCCTCCTCACCCCGCAACAGGAAGGAAAAGCACGCGAGACCTGCAGAGACCGACCTCCCCTCCCACACCGCCCCCCGCCGGGTGGCAGCCACCAGGAAGAGAGGGGCCAAGTAAATCTCGGAGGTCCTGGTGGACACGCCCTCTGGGAAAAAGCCGATGTGGAGCTCCCCCTGGGTTTGGCGGAGCAACCCTACACCACCGACCTTTCCTCTCTCTCTACTGTTCCCACCCTTCCCAGCCCTGGACGATGTGGCCACAGGATTAGTGAAATGAGAATGGAGTAGAAGTGTGGGAAAAGGTCGTCACCCTCAACCGGGTGCCGGCTTCTTCACACCCCTCCAAAAGAAAGAGGGCAGGATCAATCACCACCGTGAACTCACTTCATAACGGGAACGAGCACCCTCCTGTACCCGCGACGGAATGGAAATGCGTGCGAGACCCATTAGGGACCGACGGCCACCCCATCCAGCCCAGAGCCGGCATCGCCCAACAGGAATAGTGGGGTCAAGTAACTCTCAGAAGTCAAGTTAGACACACCCCCTGGGAACAGGTTGCCAGGGAGCGGCACCCCGGCCTTGGCGGAGCAACACTTCCCCTCTGACCTTTCCTCTCTCTCTCCCCTTTCCGACTTTTCCCAGCCCCGGAGGCTGTACCCCCGGGCAGAGTGAAAAGAGGATGGAGTAGAAGAGTGGAAAAGCGTCATTACCACCCACCGGGTGCCGGTTTCTTCAAAGCCCTCCAAACCAACGAGGGCAGGATCAATCACCATGGTGAGCCCACTTCATAAGTGGAACAGGCATCCTCCTGAAACCGGCACGGGAAGGAAAGGTGTGCCAGACCCGCCAGGGACCAATCTCCCCCCTCATCCAGCGCCCGCTGGATGTTGCCCAGCAGGAAGAGTTGGACCAAGTGTCTTTCGGAGGTCAAGTTGGACAAGCTGCCTGGGAACAGGGTGCCAGGGAATGGCACCCTGGGCTTGGCGGAGCAACACTTCCCCACCGAACTTTCCTATTTCTCTCAACTTCCCGACCCCGTCCCAGCCCCGGAGGCTGTGCCCCAGGGCTGAGTGAAAAGAGGATGGAGTAGAAGTGCACAGAATGTGTCGTCACCCCCCACCAGGTGCCAGCGTCTCCCCGCGTGTCCAAGCAAACAAGGGCAGGATCAACCACCATGGCGACCCCTCCTTCGTAAAGGGAATGAGCACTCTCCTGCCCCCGCGATGGGAAGGAAAGGATGCGAGACACCACAGAGACCAACCTGCCACCAACCCTGACCCATGTCAGGTGGCAGAGAGCAGGAAGAGAGGGGCCAAGTGATTCTCGGAGCTCTCGATGGACACCTTCCCTGGGAAGCAGGCTCCAGGTAGCGGCACTCTGCCTTGTCGGAGCAAACCTTCCCCACCAACCTACTTCTGTCTCACCGCTTCCCGACCCTGACCCAGCCCCGGAGGCTGTGCCCCAGGGTGGATTGGAAAAGAGGATGGAGAACAAGTGGGGGAAAGTGTCATCACCGCCCACCGGCTGCCGGCTTCAACCCACCTCTCCAAGCCAAAAAGGGCAGGAGAAACCACCACGAAGGCACCCCACTTTGTAACGGGAAAGAGCACACTCCTGCCTCCACGATGGGAAAGAAAGGCATGCGAGAACCGCCAGGATCTGTTCTCCCCCCCCCAAACCGCCCATGTCGGGCGACGCCAGCAGAAAGAGAGGAGTAAGCGATGCTGGGAGGTCCCGGTGGACACGCACCCTGGAGACAGGGCGCCTCTGAGCACATCCAGGACTTGGCAGAGCATCCCTTCCCCACCAACCTTTCCTCTCTCTCTCTCTTTCCCGACACTTCCCAGCCTCGGCGGCTGTGCCCCCAGGCTGAGTGAAAATAGGATGGAGTAGAAGTGGGGTAAAGGGTCGTCAACCCCCACAAGGTGCCGGTTTCTTCACACCCCTCCAAACCAACGAAGGCAGAATCAATCACCATGGTGACCACCCTTCGTAACTGGAGCTAGCACCCTCCTGCCACTGCAACGGGAAGGAAAGACTTGCGAGACCAGACAGGGACTGAACTCCCCCCTCACCCGGCCGCCCGCCAGGTGGCGCGCAGCAGGAATAGAGGGGCCAAGTGAATCTCCGAGGTCAAGTTGGACAGGCCCCTGGGAACAGGTTGCCAGGGAACGGCACATCGGTCTGTCGGAGCAAATCTCCCACCGACCTTTCCTCTCTCTCTCCCCTTCACGAATCCTCGTAGCCCTGGAAGCTGTGCCCCCAGGCCCAGTGGAAAAGAGGATGGAGAAGAAGTGCAGGAAAGGGTCATCACCGCCCTCAGGGTGACGGATTCTCCATGCCCCTCCAAGCCGAGGAGGGGAGGATCAAACAAGAGAGCGACCTCCAGCTTCGTAACAGGAACCAGAACCCTTCTGCCCACGTGCCGGGAAGGCCCAGGAGACCAGCCAGGGACAGACCTCATCCACCAGCCGGCCCCTCGCTGGGCGACACCCAGCAGGAAGAGGTGGGCCAAGTGACTCTCAGAGGCTATTTTGGACAGGAAACCTGGGAACAGGGCGCCCCTGAGTGAATCCCGGGCTTGATGGAGCAACCCTTCCCAACAGAACTTTACTCTCTCTCTCACCTTCCCGACCCCGTCCCAGCCCTGGATCCTGTACCGCGGGTGAGAGTGGAAAAGAGGATGGAGAAGAAGTGCGGGAAAGGACATCAATGGCCACCGGGTGCCGGCTTCTCCCCGCCCTTCCAAGCCGAGGAGTGCAGGATCAACCACCACTGCAACCCACCACTTCGTAACAGGAACCAGCAGCCTCCTCTCACCGCGAGGGCAAGGAAAGCCGTGGGAGACTCGCCAGGGACCGACCTCGCAGCCCAACCAGCCCCACACCGGGCAGCGGACAGCAGGAAGAGAGAGGCCAAGTGATTCTCGGAGGTCACGTTAGAAAGCTCCCTAGGAACAGGGTGCTACTGAACTGCACCCCGGGCTTGGCGAAGCAACACTTCCCCAACGAACTTTCCTCTTTCTCTCCCCTTCACGACCCCATCTCATCCCTGGAGCCAGTGCCCTTAGTGAATTGGAAAAGAGTATGGAGAACAAGTGCATTAAAGGGTTGTCACCGCCCACCGGCTGCTGGATTCTCCTCCACCCTCCAAGCCAAAGAGGGCAGGATCAACCACCACGGCGACCCCCCACTTTGTAACGGGAAAGAGCACACTCCTGCCTCCGCGACGGGAAAGAAAGGCACACGAGACCCGCCAGGGACTGATCTCCCCCCCCAAAACGCCCCCTGTCTTGCGGCATCAATAGTAAGATATGGGCAAAGAGATGCTAGGTGGTCCCGGTGGACACGTCCCCTGGGAACAGGGCCCCTTCAAGCGGCACCCCAGGCTTGGCGGAGCAACGCTTCTCCACAGACCTTTTCCTTCTGTCTCGCCTTCCTGACACCGTCTCAGCCCTGGAAGCCATGCCCCCGGGCAGAGTGAAAAGAGCATGGAATAGAAGTGCAGTCAAGGGCCGCCACCTCCCACAAGCTGCTGGTTTCTACCCATCCTTCCAAGACCAGGAGGGCAGGATCAACAACCAAGGTGATCCCCCTTTTCCTAAGGGGAACGGACACCCTCCTGCCCCCGCAATGGGATGAAAAGCCATGAGAGACCCGCTAGGTACTGACCTCCTCCATCAACCCGTCCCTGGCCAGAGGGGCATTCAGCAGGAAGAGAGGGGTCAAGCGACGTTCTGAGGTCCAGGTGCATAAGCCCCCTGGGAACAAGGCACCGCAGTGCGCCCCCCCGACCTTGGGGAAGCAACCCTTCCCCACCGATCTTTCCTCTCTCTCTACCATTCCCGAACCCGTCCCAGCCTCTGAGACTGTGCTTCCGCGCGAAGTGGAAAAGAGGATGGAGAAGAAGTGCGAGAAACTGTCGTGAACACCCACAGGGTGCCGGCCACACCCCGCCCCTTGAAGCCAAAGAGGGCAGGAGCAAACAACATGGCAACACTCCACTTTGTAATGGGAATTAGCACCCTCCTTCACCCTCGTTGGGAAGGAAAGTCACGCGAGACCCGCCATGGCCCGACTTCCATCCCCACCCAATCCCATGCCGGTCGTCAGTGGGCAAGGAGAGAGGGGCAAAGCGAGGCTCGAAGGTCCTGGTGAACATGACCCATGGGAACAGGGCACCGCTGAGCTCATCCAGGGCTTGGTGGACTAACACTTCCCCACCGACCTTTCCTCTCTCTCTCCCCTTCCCAGCCCAGGAGGCTGTGCCCCAGGACTGAGTGAAAAGAGGATGGAGGAGAAGTGAGGGAGTAATTCGTCACCTCCCACCGGGTGCCAGTTTCTTCACACCCCTCCAAACCAACAAGGGCAGGATCAATCATCATGGTCACACCCACTTCAAAACTGGAACGAGCACCATCCTGCCACCGAGACGGGAAGGAAAGGTGTGCAAGACACGCCAGGGACCGACCATACCCCCAAACCCAGCAACCCGCCGGGCAACTCCCAGCAGGAAGAGAGGAGCCAAGTGAATCTTGGAGGTGAAGTTGAACAAGCCCCCTGGGATCAGGGTGCCAGGTAGCGGCATCCCGGGCTTGGCGGAGCCATACTTCCCCACCAACCTTTCCTTTCTCTCTTCCCTTCAGGACACCACCTAGCCCTGGAGGCTGTGCCCACAGGCAGAGTGGAAAAGAGGAAGGAGAAGAAGTGCGGGAAAGGGTCGTCACCACCCACAGGGTGCCGGCTTCTCCATGCCCCTCCAAGCCGAGGAGGGGAGGATCAAACACCATTACAAACCACAGCTTCGTAACAGGAACCAGCACCCTTCTGCCCCCGTGACGGGAAGGCCCGGGAGACCGGTCAGAGACAGACTTCATCCCCCAGCCAGTCCCTCGCTGGGCGGCACCCAGCAGGAAGTGAGGGGCCATGGGACTCTCAAAGGTCACGTTGGACAGGAACCCTAGGAACAGCGCGCCTCTGAGCGCATCCCGGGCTTGGCGGAGCAACCCTTCCCCACAGACCTTTACTCTCTCTCTCACCTTCCCAATCCCGTCCCAGCCCTGGAGGCTCTACCCCGGGTGGAGTGGAAAAGAGATGGAGATGAAGTGTGGGAAAGGGACATCACCGCCCACCGGGTGCCGGCTTCTCCCGCCCCTCCAAGCCGAGGAGTGTTAGATGAACCACCACTGTGACCCCCCAGGAACAGGAACCAGCAGCCTCCTCTCACAGCGACAGAAAGGAAAGGCATGGGAGATTCACCAAGGACCGAACTCCCAGCCCATCCCACCCCACCATGGGCAGTGGACAGGAGGAAGAGAGGGGCCAAGTGACTCTCGGAGGTCATGTTAGACACACCCACTAGAAACAGGGCGCCAGGGAGCGGCACCCCAGGCTTGGCGGATCAAAACTTCCCCACCGAACTTCCTCCTTCTCTCCCCTTCCCAACCCTATCCCAGCACCGGAGGCTGTGCCCTTTGTGGATTGGATAAGAGTATGGAGAACAAGTGTGTTAAAGGGTCGTCACCGCCCACCAGCTGCCGGATTCTCCTCGCCCCTCCAAGCCAAAGAGGGCAGGATCAACCACCACGGCGATCCCCCACTTTGTAACGGGAAAGAGCACACTCCTGCCTCCGCAATGGGAAAGAAAGGCACACGAGATCCACCAGGGACCGATCTCCCCCCCCAAAACGCACCCTGTCGGGCTGCGCCAACAGGAAGTGACGGGCAAAGCGATGCTGGGAGGTCCCGTTGGACATGTCCCCTGGGAACAGGGCCCCTTCAAGCGGCACCCC
>PVKS010038234.1:0-18068 GCA_004027875.1 Aplodontia rufa
ACCTGAAAAACAGAATACTTGATAATAAGTGATATGTATATGCTATACTATACTTTTTATCATTATATTTTACTCCCTCTATTAAAAAGAAAAAAGATTACTGCAAAACTCTATGTTACGGTACACACGTCTTGACTACATCAAAGGCCATATGAAGAAGATAGAGGTGTAGGTCACAATTGGCAGCACCATCCCTAGGTTCAATCTCCTACACTAAAAAAAAAAAAAAAAAGACCTCATCAAGTAACTGATGTACTTATAATACCATCTAGGTTTGTATTAAGTGCACTCTGCTGTTCACACAATAGTAAGATATTCCTAACAACATATTTATTATACCCCCACCATTAAGTAACACGACTCCACATACATTCTTACCATTTGCGCTATTTTTTTTAAAGAGAGAGAGAACACCAATTTTATTTAGTTTTTCATGTAGTTTTCGTTGCTCCAACACTTTGCTGTGTACATGTTGCTGAGGTATGATCTCGCATCCTTGAGCATACCAGACAGATTCTTAACCACTGAGCCACTGCTCCAGCTATTTTTTTTTCTTTTAAAGAGAGAATCAATTTTATTTAGTTTTTCATGTGACTTATTTTGCTCCAACACTTCATTGTGTATGTGGTGCCAGGGTTCAAACCTGGGTCCTTATGCATGTCAGGCAAGCATTCCAAACACTGAGCTAAAACTATTTTTTTTTTTAAAGATAGAGGGACAGTGAGAGAGTGAAAGAGAGAGAGAGAGAAATCAATTTTTATTTAGTTTTTCATGTGGCCTTAATTGCTCTGAGACTTCGTTGTATGTGGTGTTGGGGTTTGAACCCAACGCAACCACTGAGCCACCACTCCATCCCCTTAAGCTATTTTTTTTTCAGGGCTGAGGACGGAACTTGGGGCCTTGCACGTGCTAGGCAAGCGCTCTGCCACTGAGCTAAATCCCCAACCCCTGAAGCTATTATTTTTAAGGAACAGAACATCCAACAAGCAATTGTTGGGACCAAGGTTATACAAAATTAACCCTTCTCTGACTAAATAATCTCAAAAACAGATGGTAAGGGCTGGGGGCACTGGCGCACACCTGTAATCCCAGCAATTTGGGAGGCTGAGGCAGGAGGAAAGAAAGTTCAAAGCCAGCCTTAGCAACTTAAAAAGGCCCTAAGCAACTTAACAAGACCCTGTCTCCAAATAAAAACATAAAAAGGGCTGGGGATGTAGCTCATTAGTAAAGCACCTCTGGGTTCAATCCCAAGTAACACACACACACACACACACACACACGCACGCGCACGCGCCAAAATGTTATCAATTAATTATTTCAACTTTGTTTTTTATGGTACTGATCCCACCCATGCTATTATTTTTATAATAAAAAATATAATAGGGCATTGCATATGCTAGGCAAGTGTTCAATCAATCAGCAATATGCCCAGTGCTTTTTATTTTTTTGGTACTGGGGACAGAATCCACTGTTGCATAACCATTGAGTCACATCTACAGCTCTTTTTCATTTTGAGACAAGGTCTCACTAAGTTGCTTAGGGCCTAAGTTGCTGAGGCTGGCCTCAAACTTATGATCCTCTTGCCAAAGCCTCCCAAGTCACTGGAATTAGAGGCATGCAACACTGAACCTGGCTATACATTTTTTCTTTTATTTTTGAGAAAGGGTCTCGCTAATTTGCTAAGGCTAGCCTCAAACTTGAGATCCTCATGGCTCAGCCTCCCAAGTAGCCAGGATGACAGGCATGCACCACCACACCCAGAAAGAGTGGTATATACATACACATAGTTTGGGGTGGGGGCAGTGGTGGGAATCAAACCCAGAGCCTCCCATATGCTAGTTAAGCACTCTACCACTGAGCTACATCCCCAGCCCCTAAAGTGTTATATTTTTAAATAATTTTGTAATTCATTCCTAACATTTATATGAAATACCAGTTATAACTTCAAAAAGAACTCACTTAATTTTTTTTTCCATTGCCTCTTATATTAGCCCTGAAAAATGAGACACAGGGCCACGATGCAATCATTCTAAAGCTTTGAAGTGTCCCTATTTCAACACGGACATTTGTTAGGCACCTATTATCTGCAAAGCACTGGGGAAGTGCTTGACATGCACCACCTTACTTAATCCTACCATGTATATCATGGTTGTATTACTTGTTCCATTTCCAGAGAAGGTCACTGAGTCCCAGAGAGCAGACCAATTTTCTTGAAAAAGAGTGCTGAAAATATATAATTATTCTGGAATTGTATGGAACCAGTTAGAATAAATGCATTCCATACACTCTTTTCATAGGTGGTACCCTACCACTTATGAAGGGCCACTATGTGACAAGCACGTCACTCCTGCAACAAGGGAAGACATTGCTGTTTAGTGACAGCATTGCTGAATCACTGATCTCAGGCAAGGTCTTAGAATTCTCCACAACACACAACCTCAACTGACAGAAGGAATTAAGAGTCTAGAAGGATATGCTATCCCTGTAGTGTACCACAATATCTCTCACTTGATGTTACTAATTCATGATAATTCTGAAGAACAAGGTCAACTTTTGCTATATTTGTACAAATGTGCACAATGTGCACACATACAACAGACTGCTTCCATCTTATTTGACAAAGGAAATGTATTTGGTTGACCTAGATTAGGGTAAAATAATGCAATCAGTGAACAACGGAAATAACACTGACATGTACAGGAACCCATTATCTTTAATTGTAGTCATTTTTTTTTTCGCAGAAGAGACTATAAAAATCAAGAGGAGTCAAGTATGGTGGCACACACCTGTAATCCTAGCTACTCAGGAAGCTGAGACAAGATTGCTAGTTTGAGGCTAGCCTGTGCAAATTAGTAAGACTCTGTCTCAAAACAAAAATTTTAAAAAGAACCAGGGATGTAGCTGAGTGACAGAGCACTTCTCTAGCACATGGGAGGTCCGAGGTTCAAACCCTAGTACCATCAAAAAAATAATAAGAGGAGGAATTCTGCTTTCATTTCTACTATGCTATATGAGTCCTCAGTAAATCTTACACTGTCTGTACTGTTCTCTCACTTTTCTGTCAAAATGAGGCTCTATTAGTACATTGTGTACATCTATTTTAAGGCCTAAAGAGATTCTGAAATATATATGTATATGTAATTCATGTTTTTTAAAACTTATTTTGTATAAATAATTATACATAGTAGGATTCACTGTGGTATATTTGTATATGCACATAACTATAATATGGTCGATTTAATTCCCCAGTACCCTCCTTGCCCTCCCTTTCTCCTTTCCCTTGGCCCACTTCCTCTACCTTCTACTTTCATGAGATCTCCTTATTTCCCCCTTTCTTTCTCTCTAGCTTCCACACATGACAGAAAACATACAATTCTTCACTTTCTGAGCCTAGCTTATTTCACTTAACATAATACTCTTCAGATCCATCTATTTTCCAGCAAATGATACTATTTCAGGTGTTTTATGATTGAATAAAACTCAACTGTGTATTTATACCACATTTTCTTAATTCATTCACCTGCTGACAGACACTTAAGCTGGTTCCATAACTAGGCTACTGCAAATGGCATTGCTACAAACATGGGTATACATGTATCACTAAAGTATGATAACTTTAATTCTTTTGGATAAACACCCAGGAGTGATAACAGCTGGATCATATGGTGGTTCCATTCCTAGTCTTTTGAATATGTTTATAACATTACACAAAGAAACAAAACAAGAATTATTATAAAAGTAATTAAATTGGAATTTTAAAGTACTTCTTGGGTTGAGATACATCCCAATGGAGCTTTTTTTACCCTACAGCCATACATACATCATTGCAAAGGCCTAATACAGTAACTCTAGTTTTGCTTTACTCACAAAACTATTTATTAGATCTATGGGAAGGAAGTAAAAGACAGTTACTAAAAGTATTTAAGACCTAATAATTCTCTTTACCTTAGGTATTTAGAGATCTGTACTACTCTTGCGTGCAGAAGCTTAGGAACCAATATGATTTAAACTTCTTCTTGATATTCAGAGAGTATCAGAAGTTAAAAAACAGATCCAACTATCCTAAAAATTACCCTAAAGTAAACTGCTTGAAAAAAGAAAATTAGATGTGAAAGATCCTAGGTAGGAAATTCTGGGTGCCATCAATCTAAAATTCAAAAAAAGAAAAAAAAAGCAAGCTCAAATAAAAGCACTGTGATTTGACAGAACAACTATGCATTAAATATCAGTTCTTTGAAAAAGGACTCTCCTAAAAATGGATCCTGATTTAAGCTTTATAGGGACCTTGATGAACTTTGGTAACATGGATGGACAGTGGAAAAGTGTTTAAATAAGAATTAAAATGGGGCTGGAGTGATGGCTCAGAGGTTATGACACTGGCCTGGCATGCACAAGTACATGAGTTCAAACCCCAGCACCACATACACAACAAAGTGTTGGAGCAACAAAGGTCACATGAAAAATTAAATAAAACTGATTCTTTCTCTCTCTGTCTCTCTTTAAAAATAAAAATAAAAAAGAAAGAAAAAAAGAAAAAGAAATTGGGCTGGAGTGGTGGTTCAGCAGTTATGGTGCTTGCCTGGAATGCATGATGACGCGGGTTCGATCCCCAGCACCACGTACACAATAGTGTTACAACAAAAGCCACAAGAAAAACTAAATAAAGGGGCTGGAGCGGTGACTCAGCGGTTTCAGCGCTTGCCTGGCAAGCACGAGGACCGGGGTTCAAACCCCAACACCACATACACAACTGAATGTTGGAGCAACTAAGGCCATGTGAAAAACTAAATAAAGTTATTTCTCTCTTTCTCTGTCTCTCTCACTGTCCCTCTCTCTTTAAAGAAAAAAAACTAAATGAAATCGATTCTCTCACCATCCCTCTTTAAAAAAAAAAAAAAAAGAATTACATTGGGTTGGGCTAGAGCAGTGGCTCAGCAGTTGGAATGCTTGCCTGGCATGCCTGAGGACCCAGGTTCAAACCCCTGGACTGTATACACAACTACGTGTCAGAAAAACAAAACCCAGATGAAAAAATAAAGTTGATTTTCTCTCTCAAAAAAATATTAAATTTAATTTAAAATTTTAAATAACAGTTTATTGGACTGTGGCATAGCTCAGTAGTAGAGCACCTGCCAGGCTTCACCACATGAGAGAAAACATATTACCTTAACCTTCTGAGTTTGACTTTTTCACTTAACATAACGGTCTCTAGTTCCATCCATTTTCCTGCAAATGATATAATTTCATTTTTCTTTATGGCTGAATAAAACTCTACTGTGTATATATACATTTTCTTTATCCATTCATCTGTTGATAAGACACTTAGGCTAGTTCCATAATTTGGCTATTGTGAATTGTGCTGCTATAAACATGAGTATGCATGTATCACTGCAGCATGATGACTTTTAATTCTTCAGGATAAATTCTAAGGAGTGGTATAGCTGGGTCATTTGGTGCTTCCACGCCTAGTCTTTCAAGGAACTTCCATACTTATTATCCTCATGATTGTACTAACAGACAACCCCACCAACAATGAAAAAGTATTCCTTTTTCTCTGTATCCTTTCCAGTATTTATTATTTGTAGTATTTTTTAAAGGCTTTTGGAAAGTTTTTTTTTTTTAAGAGAGGGACAGTGAGAGTGAAAGAACCAATTTTATTTAGTTTTTCATGTAGCTTTCATTGCTCCAACACTTCGTTGTTGTACATGGTCCTGGAGTTTGAACCAGTGTCCTTGAGCATGCCAGGCAAGCACCATACAACTGCTGAGCCACTGCTCCAGCCCCTATTATTTGTACCCTTGATGACTGCGCCATTCTGACTGGTGTGAGATGAAATCTCCATGTAGTTTTGATTTGTACTTCCCTAACTGCCACTGATGAACATTTGAGAAGTGTCTGTTTAATCTGTTTGTTCTTTTATTAATTGGTTATTTGATTTTTTGGTGTGAAGTTTGAGTTCTTTATATATTCCAGATATTAATCCTCTGTCAAAAGAGTAGGTAGCAAAAATTTTCTCCCACTCTGTAGGTTCTCTCTTCATATTCCCAATTGTTTCCTTTGCTGTGCAGAAACTTTTTAAACTGATGTCATTCCATTTATTAACTCCTAGCATTACTTCCTGAACTTTAGTGGGTCTACTGAGAAAGGCAGTGCCTGTGCCCACATGATGGCATGTCTTCTAGGACTTCTTCAGTTTCTGGTCTAATGTGTAGGTCTTTATTTATGTATTTATTAAAGAGAGATGGAGAGAAAATCAATTTTTTTTTTTTTTTTAAAGAGAGGACAGTGACAGAAAGAGGGACAGAGAGAGACAGAAAGAATCAATTTTTATTGTGTTTTGCACATGGCTTTCGTTGTTCTGATGCTTATTTGTGTACATGGGTGCTGGGGTTTGAACCCGTGTACTTGTACATGCCAGGCAAGCACTGCAACAGCCCAGCCACCACTCCAGCCCCCAGAAAATCAATTTTTATTTAGTTTTTTATGTGGCTTTTATAGTTCTGACACTTAGTTGTGTATATGGTGCTGGGGTTTGAACTCGAGTACTCACACATGCCAGGCAAATGCCGAAACTGCCAGGCCACTATTCTAGCTCTGGAGGTCTTTAATCCATTTTGAGTTTATTTTTGTGCAAGGTGAGATAAGGGTTTATAACAGTTTCACTCTTCTATATATGAATAACCAGTTTTCCCAGCACCATTTGTTAAAAAATGCTGCTTTTTCTCCAATGTATGTTTCTGGCACCTTTGTAAACGATGACTGTAGGTGCAAAGGTTTGTCTGCCTTACATTCTGTACCAACGGTCTATGTGTCAGTTTTTATGCCAGTACCATGCAGTTTTTGTCACCTGTAGCTCTGTAGTATAATTTGAAATCAGGTATTGTGATGCTTCCAGCATTGCTTTTTTGGTACTTTAGCTATTCTGGGTCTTTTATTATTACAAATGAATTTTAGGACTGGTTTTAGTTTTAGGTCTGTGAAGAATGTCATCGGTAATTCGATGGGTACTGCACTGAATCTCTATATTGCTTTTGGTAGTATGGTCATTTTAACAATATTAATTCTGCCTATCTACGAATTTGGGTGATCTTTCCATCTTCTGAGGAGTTCTTCAGTTCCTTTCTTCAACGCTCTACAGTTTTCTCTGTAGAGGACTTTAACCTCCTTGGTTAGTTATTCCTAGGTTTACTGTTATTGTTGTCATTGTTTTTAGGCTATTGTGAAAGGAATTGTTTTCCTGATTTCTTTCTTAGCAGATTCATTGTTGGGATATGGGAAAGCTACTGATTTTTGTAGGCTGGTTTTGTAACCTCTTACTTTGCCAAATTTCTTTTTCAGCTCTAGCAGCGTTTTAGTGGAGTTTTTTTGATCTTCTAGGCATAGGATCATATCATCTGCTCATCTTTGTTCTAAAAAAGTTCAGTTCAGTATGAGAGACATGTAAAAAATATATATACATATTGTGTAACAAATACAGAGATTGGCAAACTTTTAATTGTTGTCTTTTTTTAAAAGAGAAAGAGGGAGAAAGAGATAAACAACTATTTATTTTTCCATCTGGCCTTTGTTTCTCCAACACTTAGTTGTGTATGTAGTGCTGGGGTTTGAAACTGGGTCCTCATGCATGCCAGGCAAGTGCTCCAACCACTGAGCAACCACTCCAACCCACTGTCTGACCTATTAATAATAGGGAGTTCAAAAGATACTTATATTTGAATTTCATCGTACCAGTGTACCACAAGTCATTAACTTTAGCCATTTTGCTTTCTTTTCAAAGTCTAAATGAGAAAAGAATTTCTATTATAGGACTGGAGCAGTGGTTCAGTGGTTATACTGCCTGCCTAGCATGTATGAGGATGCAAATTTGAATCTAAGCACTACGTACAGAATGAAGTATAGGAGCAACAAAAGCCACAAGACAATTAAACAAAATTGATTCTTTTTCTCTCACTATCCCTCTCTTTTTTTTTTTTTTTAAGAGAGAGGGACAGTGAGAGAGAGAGAGACAGAGAAAGGGAGAAACAACTTTATTTAGTTTTTCATATGGCCTTAGTTGCTCTAACACTTAGTTGTGTACGTGGTGCTGGGGTTTGAACCCGGGTCCTCGTGCTTGCCAGGCAAGCACCGAAACCGCTGAGCCACCGCTCCAGCCCCAGTGTCCCTCTCTCTTAAAAAAGAGAAAGAATTTCTATTCTGAATATATCTCAGGATTTCTCCCCAACTTTTGCCCCAAATCTGAGGGTTTCTTTTTCCTTTCTGAACATTATCAGTTTTAAGAAACATTTGTACAAAGTTACAGTATTAACATATCTTCCATGTCAGTAACTCCAAAAGATTAGAAATAAATATAGCATTGACTCAAAAAAAAAAAACCCATGTTTGAGTATCTACCATGTAACAAGCACTATGCATGGAGCTAAGAGTATTAAGCATTCCTAATTCCTAACTCTCATACTCTGTTCAATTTGACATTTCACTTTGAGAATCCACCCCTAATCCAGCAAGAAAGATAAACCTGTGCTTTAATGAAAATTACTATTAGAAGAACTTTTTGTAAGATCTCACCCAAATCAGTTTGTGGTATACCTATACCTTACCTCTTAACCACCTGAAATATAAAATGGGGATTCTATCCACCTATGAGGGTTATTCTAAAGATTAGAAAACATAAAAGGTCCAGGGCAAAGAAGATTTTTAGTTATCATAATTATTATTTGAACATAAGAGGTAAGAGTTATAACAGATCTATAATAAGTGATAGCAAACAATATTAATAAAGAAAATCCAGTTAAGAGTTCCACAACATTTTCCGAGAACTACCTCAACCCAAGTTATGCCAGACAGGAACCGTAACTATAAACCAGAGTACCTGCCCTTAGAAGGCTTACATTCAGCTAAGAAAGAGGCAAGTAGGGGCTGGAGTGGTGGCTCAGCAGCTTTGGTGCTTGTCTGGCATGCATGAGTTCCCGAGTTCAAATCCCAGCACTACATACACAATGAAGACTCGGAGCAACAAAAGCAGCATGAAAAACTAAATAAAACTGATATTCTCTCTCTCTTTCTCTCCCACGCCCCCCACTGTGTCCCTCTCTCTAAAAAAAAAAAAAAAAAAAAGAGGCAAATAAAAAGATAATTACAACAAAATGAGGTAAAAGCCTATTTTTTTCTTCTTTGCAATACTACAGATGGAATCCAGAGCACTCTTACCACTGAACTACACAAACAGCCATTTTTTATTTTTATTTTAAGACAGAGTCTTGCCAAGTTGCTGAGGCTGGCATCAAATTTGCAATCCTCTTGCCTCAGCCTCCTAAGTCACTGTGATTACAGGTGTGAGCCATCATTTATCACCATAAAATATACGATATAGATTTATCATAACCAGAGAAATGGGGGAGGGTGAAATCACAATGAACTAAGGAGGAGGAGAGAAGTGATGACAGAAAGCACAGACCATTCCCTTACGAAATTAAAAGAATGGCAACTGTCCGCTAATAAATTTTCTCTGTTCAAATAATCAGTCACAAATAAGGCTACGAAGTTCTATATTCACATAAGAGTCTTATACACACCCCTAAATACCCCTCCCAAATCTTCGAATCATAAAAGATTCAAAACTAAACTACAATGTCAAGTTCTGGAATAGGAATAAAGTTTAAAAAACAGAAAAACACTGATCCAAACAATTCAAACTGTTAAAGGAAGAGGGAGAAAAAAATTAATGAGTCAACTGGAGAAATTCAAAACATGTACCTGAATGTTTGTCCTCTTTTTTAATTTCTGAGGTATTAATGATCTTATATGTTTTGTTTTTCTTTTGTTACACTAGGAATTAAACTCAGGGCACTCTATCACTGCGCTTCATTCCTAGTCTACTCTATTCTTTCTTTTGAGACAGGGTGTTCCTTAAGTTGGTGAGAGTTTCACTAAATTGCTAAGGATGGCCTCAGAACTGAGATCCTCTAGCCTCAGCCTCCCCATTCTCTGAGATTACAGTTATGTGCCACCATGCCTGACAATTTTCATTTTGAGACAGTTTCACTAAGTTGCCAAGGAAGGCCTCGAACTTGCAATTCTCCTTTTCCTGGACATCCCAAAATCACTAGATTACATACAGGCATGCCTGGCCTTTTTTTTTTTTTTTTTTGCTTTTATAGCTATGTAGTTTCCTATACTTTTTTTTTTTTAAGAGAGAGGGATAGTGAGAGAGAGTGAGTGAGAGAGAGAGAGAGAGAGAATGAATGAATCAATCAAGTTTATTTAGTTTTTCATGTGGCCTTCGTTCCTCAGACACTTCATTATATCCGTGGTGCTGAGGTTCAAACTCACATACTCTCGCATTCCAGACAAGTACCATAACCTTTGAGCCACGGCTCCAGCCCCTCCCATACTCACTTTTTTTTTCCCCCAGGGCCAGGGACTGAACTCAGGGCCTTGCGATGCTAGGCAAGTGCTCTGCCTAGGCAAGTGCTCTGCCGCTGAGCTAAATCCCTAACCCCACTTTTTTTTTTTTGAGAGAGAGAGAAGACAGTGAGAGAGAGAGAGAGACAGACAGACAGAGAGAATCAATTTTTATTAAGTTTTTCACATGGCTTTCGTTGCTCTGACACTTAGTTGTGTACATGGGTTTCAACCTGTGTACTCGAGCATGCCGGGCAAGTACCGTAAGTGCCAAGCCCCTCCTATACTCACTTTTAAAGTCTTTTAATTACTGCTCTGATTAAGTGAATACTATTTTACAGTAATCTGTACCTTTAGTCTCTTAAAAAAAAAAAGGCATGGTTCTATTAAGCTAATATCATCAGGGGATGAATTTTTTAGTGGTCTCTAGGGTTAGAGATGAATGTTGATCCATCCACACGCTCGGCTGGTTCCCCACACAACCAAGGGCCCACATTAATTGTTAAGACAGCTGGCACCACTGAGGAAGCAAAGCTAACTACAACAGAACTTGTGATCTTATTATCCTCTTATTCATTTTCCTCTAATGAATGACCCCAACAGAGATGTGATGGATGTACATTTTTTACCAAAATAACACTATCAATTTCCACAAGTTTAATTTATAATTAAGGAACACCATTGAGAGTAAAAAGTCAAGAAAGCTAGGAAAGGTATCTACAACATATGCAACCACAGAACACATATCCAGAATACATAAAGAATATCTATAATTCACCATGTGTTTAGCTTTTGCTCCTAATCTAACAGGCAAAAAAGCATTTGTATTCAAAGACTGAATGAGCAAAAGTATTCTTTCCAGTAAGCCTTTCACTGGATACCTGTGACCTACATTTACCTACTCATTGTTTTTTGTATCTGAATTGCCTGTGTACATTCGTTTTGTTGTTGCTGATCACAATGATCAACTCATTGTAATATCATGATGTTTTTTCTATGGCAAAAGCAAAGGACTGATTGCAACTGGTGCTCTTAGAAAGGGAATACGAATGGGGCTGACCACAGATTTGAAGGAAATAGGCTGGAATGAGAAGCCTTGGAATGGGAGTTCCACTGTGAACTTCCTAGGCATGGCTCTGCTGAAAGTAGGAATATAAATCTCTAGCATCATTCTGATTTAATCTGATGACACTGATGACCACATTTTTCACTCAGATCCACTAAAGGTGTGTATAACTATATTGGAAACATGTATGTGTGTTTGAAAATGGGTAAATAAAATTGTTGAGTAACTTGAACCTTAGGGGTCAAAAACAAAGAGGGCTGGAGTGGTGGCTCATTGATAGAATTTGGCATGTGCAAGGCCCTGGTTCAAACCCCAGCACTACATACACAACTGTTAGAAAAACTAAAACCAGATTAAAAAACAAAAAAAAACTGATTGTCTCAAAAAAAAAAAAAAAAAAAAAAAAAAAAAAAAAAAAAAAAAAAAAAAAAAAAAAAAAAAAAAAAAAAAAAAAAAAAGGCCTATAAATCAATAAGAAAATCAATAAGAAAAAAATACAATTTAAAATACTTGAACAAGTACTTCACAAAAAAGGATAACCAAAAAACCAATAAACATATGGCAAAGTACTCATTATCATTAGACATTTAAAGAAATGCAAATTAAAATCATTAGGAAATATCAGACTGGTAGAAAGGAAGAACACTAATAACACCATGTGTTAAGTATAGGAACACATCAAACACTCATACAATTCTGATGGGGATGAAAACTGATACAGGTTAAATATACCTTCTCTAAAACGCTTAGGATTAGAAGTGTTTCAGTTTTCAGACTCTTTCAACTTTTGAAATATTTGCATATATATAATGAGGTATATTGGGGAGGAGACCCAAATTTAAACACAAGTCATCTAGTTTTCTTATACATCTTACACACATAACCTGAAGATAATTTTATACATTCTCGGTGCTCTTATGTTTTGACTACAACCTATCATGTGAACTCACGGGTGGAATTTTCCACTTATGGCATCATGTTGGTGCAAAAAAAGTTTTGGAATTTGGAGAACTTCAGATTTGGGACTTTCAGATTAAAGATGTTCAATCTGTACAAACACTCTGGAAAACAGTTTGATAATATCTATTAAAACCAAACATACACATACCATATGACCAAAAAATCTCTATTACTGAATACTCTACATATGGGCCCAAAAAGACACACACAAGAACATTCATGAGCTAGGTGCAATGTGCACACCTGTAATCCCAGCAACTCAGGAGGCTGAGACAGAACGGTCACAAGTTTGAGACCCAGTAACTGAGAAAGACTCTGTCTCAAATTAAAAAATAAAAAAGGTTAGGGATGTATCTCAGTGGTAAAGTGCTCCTGATTAAATCGCTAGACTCCCCCCAAAAAGAACATTCATAAGAGCTAAAACTGGAAACAAACCCAATGGCTGCCAACAGTAGAAACGAATAAATTATGATATAGTCATATAATACTGTAAAGAATAAAACTGAATTAATGACTGTCACTGAGCAACAGAAACCACGCATGAAAGAGAATATTCCTATAACACTATTTCAGTGAGATTCAAAGACACGCAAAACCAACCAATGGTGACAGAATGACAGAAGTCAGTACAGTGGTTAGCTGCTTTCTTTTTTCATCCAGGTGATATTTATATAGGTATGTTCACTTTGTTTAAAAAAAAAAAAACAGCTATAAATTCACTAAGCAGCATGTTTATTATTTGGACTCTTTTTGGTATGTAAGCTGTTTTTCAATTAAAATGGTTACAGTAAAAACTGAAAGCTATCTACACAGTAGGTGAACATTCAAAGATTGTGGTATATCCATACCAATATAGTCATGTTTTCAAATAATGATGAAACAAGAAAGGGACCAAAATAATTTTTTAAAATTTAAGAGGAGGGGCTGAGGCGGTGGCTCAGTGGTTTTGGCGCTTGCCTGGCAAGCACGAGGACCCGAGTTCAAATCCCAGCACCATGTACACAACTAAGTGTTGGAGCAACTAAGGCCATGTGAAAACTAAATAAAGCTGTTCCTCTCTTTCTCTGTCTCTCTCACTGTCCTTCTCTTTAAAAAAATAAAAAAATAAAATAAAATTTAAGAGGAGGGGACTGGAGCAGTGGCTTGGTGGTTATGGTGCTTGCCTGGCATGCACAAGTACACAGTTCAAACCCCAGCACCCACGTACACAGCTAAGTGTCAGAGCAACAAAAGCCATGTGAAAAACTCAATGAAAATTGATCCCCACCACCACTGTCCTTCTCTCTTTCAAAAAAAAAAAAAAAAAAATTTAAAGTTAGGAGGAGGGACTGGAGCAGTTGCTTAGCAGTTAGAGCGCTTGCCTAGCGTGCACAAACCAGAGTTTAAATCCCAGCACCACATACACACCCAAGTGCTGGAGAAATAAAATAAATAAAATTGATTCTTTCTCTCTCCCACTCCTTCTCTCTTTTAAATAAATAAATAAATAAATAAATAAATAAATAGTAAGAGGAATGCAGGGCACAGGGGCACATACCTGTAATCCCAGTGGCTCAGGAGGCTGAGGCAGGATAATCACAAATTCAAAGCCAGCCTCAGCAAATTAGTGGGGCCCTAAGCAATTTAATGAGACCTTGTCTCAAAACAAAATATAGAAAGGACCGAGGATATGGCTCAGGGGTAAAAACCCCTGCATATAACCCTTAGTACCAATGAGGGGGGAAAAGTTAAGAGGACTGATTTTACTGTATTATCTTAATTCTTAAAATACATTTGTAAGTAGAAATGTAACTAGAAGGAAGTTTACTAGGTATGATGGTACATATCTTTAATCCCAGCAACTCAGAAAGCTGAGGCAGGAGGATCACAAGTTTGAGGCCAATCTTTGCAACTTAGTGAGACCCTGTTGCTAAAATAAAAAATAACTGGGGATATAGTTCAGTGTTAAAGTGCCCTGGGTTCAATTCCCCAGTCCAAAATTTTACATTTACATTAAGGAAATACTCATCTTGTTTTTAGTTTCTCTTTTTCTCTCTTTCTTTACCCCCACTTCTTTTGGTGTGTGTGTGTCTACGTGTTTTCCTGAGGATCAAACCCAAAATCCAGGTCCAGGACCTCATACATGCTAGGTAAGCATTCTACCATTGAGCTACATCCCCAGTCCAGCCATTTTTCTTTTTTCCCCATTAAACATGTGTTATTTCTATAATGAGGAAAAAATTATTTTAAAAACATTAACAGGGGCTGGAGTGGTGGCTCAGCAGTTACGGCACTTGCCTGGCATACACAAGTACAAGAGTTCAACACCATGTACACAACAAAGTCTCAGAGCAATAAAAGCCACATGAAAAAAAAAAACCTAAATAAAACTGATTCTTTCTCCTCTCTCTCTCCCTGTCCCTCTCTCTTAAAAAAAAAAAAAAATTAACAATTGCCGTAAGACATTGAGAGATTACCTTAGCCTTAACTAATTTACTCATAAACATCTGTCTTGGTGGATTGGAGAAGTAGCTCAGCAGTAGAGTGTTTGTCTGGCATGCGTGAAGACCTGGATTCAATCCTCAGCACCACATACACAACTAAGTGAAGAAAAAATAAAAGCCAGATGAAAAAATAAAAATTTAACACACACACTCTCACACTCACTCTTTCTCTCTTAAAAAAAAAAAAAAAAAAAGTATCTTGGAGAATGTGTAGCACTGAAACAAATGAACCAGAATCATTACTACAAGAAACAAACAGAAATTTGTTTGGGTTATTGTACTTTATTTTAGTATGACCAAAGTGAGAAACAATATCATCATAAGACTGATTAAAGCTTTGTAACTGTTCTGGCACCTGTTTTGCTGATGAACAACACACATATGACATGCTAAAATCCAGACAGGATTTAACAAGTAAGGGATATCAAACACAGGCCCTGTTATTGTCAAGGTTTCTAGGCGTGGCTGCAGTTCAAGTATAATAAGATCATTTATATCTGAGTCAGTCACCCAATCTCCTGTGTCTCTCCTTATACATCAGACCTGGGCATGAGCATAACACTCCACATACACAAGATTGAGTAAAACTTGAGTAGATTTTAACAGAGTGATCACTCAGGAATATCAAGTCTTTTCTGAGTACTGAACCCAGTGGTGCTTAACCTCTGAGTTACATCCCTACCCCTCCCCCTTTTTTTTAAAGGGACAGTGAGAGTGAGACAGAGGGAAAGGAACAATTTTGTTTAGTTTTCCACATGGGTTTTGTTGCTCCAAGACTTCACTGTGAACGTGGTGCTGGGGTTTGAACTCACATACTCGCACATGCCAGGCAAGCACCATAACTCCTGAGCCACAGCTCCAGCACTCCCTATCCTTTTTTTATATTTTACTTTGAGACAGGGTCTATGTTGCTTAGGGTCTCACCAAGTTGCTGAGGCTGGCTTTGAACTCGCAATCCTCCTGCCTCAGTCCCCCAAGTTGCTGGCATTCTAAGCATGTGCCACTGTGCCCAGCATGATCAAGGATTTAAAAAAAAAAAAAAAAAGTCCTTCCAACTATAAGAATATCAGTTCCTCTCATACAATGATGCAAAGATCAAATCAAAACTTTTCAGACCAAGTACACAAGGATCCCTTTTACTTTCTAGCTTTTCTTAAATATAACATTTTGATCATTTTTCTTCCCATTTATTATTTCTAGACTATAAATTTTGGTAGGGATACGGCTAACTGATAATAAATACGAGCATTATGTTCTATATGAGAAAAAGTAACATTTCCCTACAATAAATTTACAAATAGTTTTGAATCTTCCAGAACCAAAATATACTGAGAAGATTTTCCATAGCAAGGCATGGAAGATTCAGACTTTGTTTGGAGAAATATGAAAAGGACAGCTCGATACAGTGGTGCACCCCTATTAATTCCAGCTAGTAAAGAGTTGGAGTTAGAAGGATTACAAGTTCACAGTCAACCTGGGCATGTAGTGAGATCCTATCTCAAAATAAAAATTTTTATAAGGATGAGGGGATATAGCTCAGTGCTAGAGTATTTGCCTAGTCTGTGAAAGGTCCTAGGTTCAATCCCCAGCACTGAAGTGAAAGTGAAAGAGAGAGAGAGAGAGAGAGAGAGGGAGGGAGGGAGATAGGGGCTGGAGCAGTGGCTTGGCAGTTGCAGTACCTGCCTGGCATGCACGAGGACGTAGAATCAAACCCCAGCACTAAGCACACAACAAAATGTTGGAAGAACAAAGGCCACATGAAAAACTGATTAAAAGTGAGTCTCTCTTTCTCTCTCTATCCCTCTTTTTCTTTAAAAAAAAAATTGATTTTATAGAAAATGAAGTGTTCACATTTTAGGAGTTAATATGGACATTTAGTGGGCTGTTGCTTCAATCCCAATTTTTACTTTCTAACCTCCTCATCCATACTAAATCTGAGTTATTATCATGAAACCTTTCTTCATCCACCCTAATTCTGAAACTTGACTTTCCTGAACTGGGAATGGCACCACAGCCAAATTGTTCTCAAGTTTGTACAGTACCTGTTGCTGCAAAGGGGTGGTGCAAGTGAGCAAAACACCTGGGATCTCTCCAAAATTCAAGGTTTGGGTTCTTTCATAAGCCCAATTGAGAAAAACTGCTCACAGTTTCTCATGTTCAAGCAAGTTCCATTATCCAAATTTAATTCCATGGTGATCATCAGAAAATTTCTAACCAACTCCCATAACACGTTTAAATGAATGTATCACTATGTTAATGCCTCAGCAAACACGTCATATCTGCCTTAGACAGAGAACTGTGACTAACGTTTATCAAAGGATATGCAGCTTTTAAAAGGCCAAACCAAACTGCTCCTCAAGGTTTAGAGGTATCTAAAACGAATTTCTCTGCATGCTAGAGGCCAATTTATGAGGCCTATTATTAATCAATCAAATTCAGTACATTTTTTTTCTGAGCTCTATGATCAATTGCTTTTAATGCCTCTCAACAACACTTAGTCAAAGAGCCATAAGAAAGCTGGGTATGAGCCAGGTACGGTAGTGTACTCCTGTAATCCCAGTCACTCAGGAGGCTAAGGCAGGAGGATTACAAGTTTGAAGTTAGCCTCAGCAAATAAATGAGGCTCTTAGCAACTTAACAAGACCCTATCTCAAAATATTTTTATAAAAAATAAAAATCACTGGCGAAAATGTAACTCCATGGTAAAACACCCCTGGGTTCAATCCTCAGTACCAAAAAGAAAACTGGGCACAGTGGTGCATGACAAATCCCAACCACTAGGGAGGAGAGGCAGCAGATGCCAAATTTGAGCCCTGGACAATTTAGATAGATCCTGTATCAAAATTAAAACAGGGAAGGACTGTGGACATAGCTCAGTAGGAGAGCATCCTTGGGTTCAAGCCTCAGTACTAAAAAAAAAAGGTAATAAGAAAACTTTTACCTCAAGAAGCCTAATGCAATTTAGACACACAGTACCATAAGTAATTATGGAAAGTACAGCACGAAGGCTGGGACAGTGGCTCAGTGACAGAGCACTTTCCTTGCATGCACAAAGACCTGGGTTTGAACCCTAGCACCATATACACAATTAGGTGTCAAACAAAAACCAGATGAAAATCTAAATAAAAAAATTGATTCTTTCTCTCCCCCTCCCCTTT